>JBCJKH010064549.1:62512-73275 GCA_039877255.1 Loriculus beryllinus
TGGCACAGGTTGCCCAAAGAATTTGTGGCTGCTCCATCCTTGTCAGTGTTCAAGTCCAGGTTAGACAGGGCTTGGAGCAACCTGGTCTAGTGGAAGGTGTCCCTGCCCATGACAGGGAGTTGTAACTGGATGATCTCCCTTCCACGGTCCCTTCCAACCCAAACCATTCTGTGATTCTGTGCATAATCTAAAGGCTAAACTGAAATATGGCAATGGCTCAAAATCTGCAAGATGAGTACTTTTCCCTGCCCAAACATGAAAAGAAAGATTTATTAGACATCTCCTAAAGATGGTTGACAGTGAATTTCTCTGTGTGCATGAATATAATTCTAATCTGTGAACATTAATGTCCCTGTTTCCTATGGGGGGGCTATGGTTAGTTAATCCAATCCAGAGTGCAGTATCATTGCAGGAGCAACTATAAGTAATTTTTTGGTTTTAAATCAAGCCAGTTTTCTGCACAGGCCTCACAGACAGTGGGTTTGGAAGCTGCACTTGGGAAACAGCACCTTTCAAACCATTGCTCAAGCCAATGAGAACCAGCTTGTTCAAGGTGTGACTTACACACACCCTGTTCTATATAACTCATGGTAATTATATGCTTGCTGAAAACACAGAACAAAACCATAACTAGAAACAAATAGACAGTCTGGGAAAAAGAATCTTTGGTCTCTAACAGTTTTTAAATAGATGCCATTTGTTTGCTCCTGCACAAGCCATCCTTAAAGCACAGCTGGATGCCTTTGTCTTACCTGCAACCAGCCCCACGGTTGCCAAACTTTCCCAAGAGTGGGCACAGCGACAAGGTGGTGTGGGAATAGAAAGAGGTCCCTGGGGGAAGGCTGACCCTTCCAGACTGGCAATAATACAGCTCCGTTTTCCAATAGGCGGGGGTTTGCTTCCCTAGACCCTGGCAACATCTCTGGTTTGATGTGTGGAGCAAGCAGGTGGAGAAGGCTTGAAGAGCTGCCAGGTAGAGCAGAGTGAGGCTTTCTCTCTTCTGGCGCTGGTGCAAAGGGAGCCCAGCACCAGTCAGTTTGATGGGTAGGGCTGGTGACATCTGATTCCTTTTAAAACAAAAAACCAAGGTGCCAGACTGGGGAGGGCAGAGCAGAAGGCCCTTGATGACAGCAAGGATCTTACCTGCTTATGGCTACACACTCTCCTCTTTCCATGAGGCCACAAACCTGGTCTTTGTACAGTTGCCAGAGTCTCTTATTGCGCCTGGTTTAGTCATAGTGAAGTATAAATTTGCTTTGAATTGCTGGGTTTGGTTTTATTTCTCAGGAGTTAGTTTGTTTGTTTCCTGAGGAGAACAAGCATGGGCTCATAACTCTGCCAGCCAGAAGTACACAGGCTATTTAATTTAGTGCAGTTGCAATACTGTATTTTCCACAATTAGTCGCTACTAATTAGTTAATTACACTGTCACTATTGTAGCTATAAATAGACGTTAAATTCAATTGCTGACAGTGTTGACAGAACTAAACCCACACGCAATGAGATAACACCTGAACAGGTTCTCCCATGCTCCCCACAATTGTTACTACAGAAAAGATGAAAAAAAAAAAAACAACCAACCCAACAAACTCCCATTGTTTTCCAAAGTATTTTGTATCATGACATCATTTAGAAATTATACCCATCAAAGAGTACTGATGGCACCACTTGTGGTGCTCAGGAGGCAGTGTGGCTGCAGACACAGATGCAGGGGTTTCTCGGACACACCTTGGCAGGATTGTGTCTTCAGCAGGCCCCCAGCCCACCTGTGAATGTTCAGCTCTGCACAGCTCCTGGATCACCACAGCATCTGCTCCTGGAGGTGCCTTTCGTATCTTGTGTGTGTGCTTGTGGAGGCGCAGTGGTGCACCCTTGGCAATATGGCACAGCATACCAGGCTGGTGCTTCCCATTAACCAGAAACTGATGCACACCGCTGCAGGCATAAGTCCTATGTATTCATGATCAGACAAGCATGTATCCATGCGCTGCCATGTTTTTACTTTAGAACCATGAGATCTTGATGTGCAAGTGTGTCCTTCATGTACATGACTCTATGATGCTGTGATTTTCAAAAGACTAGAGGAAAAAGGCTCTCTGCCTGCTGAGGTCCATAGGTGGTACAGATGAGACTCTAATCCCAAGACCCAGAAAGCAGAGGTTGTACAGCAGTTTTACTTCTCCACCACAAATGGCTGAGACCTGCTCATTAGAATGAGGAACCAACATGTTTACTGCTGTCCTGAATCAGGCTTTTTTGTCAGCTTCTACATGTGTTCCATGGAGCCCCAGCTGGGCATGGTCCTGCCACATCTCTGACAGAGGTGAGCACCAGCAGGCCCCAGACTGCAGCCTTTGCAGCTACACTGATGAGGTCTGCACTTCTGTAGCTTCAGGAGGAATGAGAACTCTGCAGTCATGTGGCCTTTAAAATATTAATGCACACCAACCACATGTCACACACAGTCACTGTGATTACTTTATAAGTAACCACACGCTGTACCACCCTTATTCAATGGTCATAAACGAGTGGCAATAGTTGCAGAAGTGAAGCTATAAATACAACATGGCAGAAACAGCTGCAGGTAATCCAGAGCATTTCTTTTCAGCTGAAGAATACACTTTCTGAAGACTGTCTGCTAGGGTGGAAGTATAGAAGAACTATTAAGTGCAGAAATAAAAAGCTCTATCCACTAAACTATGTTTTGCAAATCAGAGGATGTGGAAAGAATTTAAACAGCTGAGTTTCATCATCTTCCCATTGAAATGAGTGGTACAATGCTGAATCATTTCAAGTGGAGAGGAAACAATTCCAGTATTAGAGAAATTTAATCTAGTCATGGTAGCATGGCGTCACTGAAGATCACTTCGGAAACTCACAAGTTTGAACGCATTGAGACACTTACATGACATTTTACTATAGACATCTATATGTAAATTAACCCACATAACCAATGCAACATGTAACTTCAAGTCTGGAGCTATTTAAATAATACATAACAATAGTTGATGCAGAATCATTCTAAGTTGATTTACCTGTTTCTTCCCTTCTTTTGAAATTTTAATTACATTATGACAGAAAATTCAATGTTGTGAGACAAAGTGGAAGGGTTTGAAGACCAAAAATATGAACAGCAACCAAATGTGGATTGATAATCAAAAGAAAATAAAGCCAACAGTAATGGATTTAACCATAAACGCTGAAAAAATAATCAAGGTTACACATGATTCATCTTCCTGATATGAAGGCAATTCTCATGTAAAACAATGTTTTCTTGGAAGACCTCCTTTCTTGAGATTTTAAAACAAAACTAAAAAGCCCCAGACAAACACTACCCCCCCACCAAAGATATGAAAACAAACCCAAAAAAACCCTAAATCCAACCCCAAAACACAGCAGGCAAACAAAAATGTGAACAGCTTTCACACTGGTAGGAAAAGGCTGAAAAATTGATGTGGGTGTAGAATCAGAAAGTAAATGCAATGAATCCCCTGCTAGAAGTGCAAGCTTCTAACTTCTTAAGGTCTTCTGGTTCCTTAAACCTGTCCTGTAAGTGTGGATTTTCACTCCAGTGAGAGCAGTGAGGCTTATCTGTAGCACATAACTACACTGGGTGAGTAAGGGTACTAGAATCTGGCCCAAATGAATCAGACAAATAACCATAATTATGTTAACTAGGTGCCTAAGGCATTACCTTAGTGTGCACAATGCTCTGAGAGATGGTGAGCTCTTGATGAACCAGCTACTCTTACAGAGAGCCACGATGCTCGTTGCTGCTAAGGATTAATTCCTCTGTGGCTGGAAAAACTGTGGGAAAACAGCAAAATTAAGACACGCAAAAGATAGCATCCAGTGTATGGAGACACTTCAGCATCAACAAGTAGCATTTAGCACTAGGTGGTGCTGTTTTCTCTACCAAATTGCTATTCAATGACTGAGAGGAGTGGGCTTTTTTTCGGAACACTATGCGCCATTTGTTGCAGTTGGATCTCAAAGAATAGAAAACTGAAAAGCAAAAATGTAACGCAAACCAGAATGTTTTCCTGTGTTGATTAGTCATCCCCGTAAGCCCAGAGATCTATGTCAGGCCGTGCAATCCATTTCTGTGTGCGCTCGCTGCTGTTGCTCCTGCTCCTTTTTTCTCAGTGCTATTTTGCAGTGTCCTGGTGCTGAGAGATTTCTTACCTCCCTAAAGAGATTCTCTTGGATCTGTACGTTGGTCATGATCATGAAATGTATTCCTGAGAGCCTCTATGTTCTCTTTACTTTTATATTCTTCTTCTCAATCACAGTCTGTGTCCTACCCTAAGTCTTCTTTGTTCATTCCCTCCCTATATTTCTGTTGTTTAGTTATATGCTCTGTGGCTGTTATTTAGCCAGCAGTATCTATATGTATATGTATATGTATATGTATATGTATATGTATATGTATATGTATATGTATATGTATATGTACACACACACACACACACACACTAAGTTATTTTAAATCTTCTCCCTTGTATCACTCTATCATTTTATTATTACAGGCCTTTACAGGTGTTCCTCATTCCAGAAATATTACAGATTACAGGACTTCCTCATTCCTGTTTTTCTATAAACAGCCTCAAATTCATCAATGCCTTTATTAGCAGAGCCTCGCAAGAACCTTTGCTAAGATCGATGTTTTTTATGAAAAGTCACACAATGAGATAACAACTTTAACAGTTATGAAAAGAGCTAAAAAAAATCTCCTAATACAGAATGACTCAGTGATAATAAATGGTAAATGAAATTCAGAGCACAAAGACAGATGAGAAAATGGTCTTTCATCTTGTAGGGGCTGGGGAGGGGAATTATTACCATACAGGAAGAAGATGTTAGATGGTGGATAACAAATGTCAGCACAGTGCCTGTCAAGCAGACAAATACAATTAGAAGACTGACTTGCAAAAGGACTGGGAAAAGCAAAGAACATCTTTGTGCTAGGGTAAGAAGCCACTGAGCAGCCTAACCTTGAGTGCAGTGTCCAGTCTAGTTGCCTGATCTCAGGCAAGAGGTAACAGAGGTCCAGAGAAGGGCAATAAAAGTGCCCAGAAGTGGTATGAGGAGAAATCAAATGGAGCTAGAGTGTTCAGCTGGAAAGAGACAGCTGCAAAGTCATAGCTAGTTTGCCATCCACTTATCCTTTCAGTGTCAACACTGAAATTAAGGAATATCTCTTCTCATGCACTTTCTGGAGAGTGAGCCCCTTTGGTACTATTCCGAACAATTATCAAACTCACACTGTATTAACAGAATCTTCTGTCTTTCTCCATCAATATCTTTCAGAGCCTCAGTGAATGGCTTGTTAAAGCCAGTTCCTTTTTGTTCTTTATAACTTCTCTCCAAGTCCCCCATGCTGGTTGCTGGCTGTTTTGGTGAGAGCAGCACTACTCAACCCATCAGAGCACAAAGAAATGGCCTGCTAGGTCAGACCCACAGCCACAAATCCTATTGCTGCCCAGAGCCTGTGATGGCACCAGGGTAGCTGAATGGGTGCTGGCCATCAGCAATGACCAAGCCACAGGTTTTGAAGACCCCAGCAGACCCTGCAAGGTCCCCCAGGCTCCCAGCACAGCATCACCCTAACAGGGCAGGCAGATCCAGAGAGCAAAGGCTGAAGAGTGACAATAAGAGATACTGATCAGGGAGAGGAGATGTACCTGTCCTATTCCTCTGGTCCAAGTCTCCTTCAATCAGTCATTGAAACTGCCTGTTCCTTTTATTATCTGTTACTACAGGCATTGTTCACAAATCTTGTCTAATCCCTTTTTATGCCTGCTAATAGCCGGTTTCCCCAACCTCCTGTGGCAACAAATTCCGGAAGTTCATTACCCACTGAGCAAAGAAGTGCTCCTTCATTTCAGAAGAAAACTATATCCATACTCCCTCTCCATAAACGCAAATTTAAGTAAGATTTAGCCTGACATTGTTTTGAGTATTATCCTTTGGCCTAAGTGTTCCCAAGTGATACATACCAATGAGAAGTATAAAAATGCCTTCAAATACGTATTAAGGAAAACAATATTCTGTTTGTTGCCTTTTCCGGGGAAAGGTGAGGAATGGTTGTTTAGCCATGGCTGCTACCCAGACAAGTGAATGCCTCTTCTCCACCCACATGTAGCCCAGCACAGACCTGGAAGCACATTTTTTCTCCTGGGCAGGGGAGGCAAGGCTTTGCAGCCTGGTGCAAAACTTGGCACAGCAGCCCTGGCTGCTGCTGCCATGGCACTGCACATGGTACAGCAGTGGTCCTTCCGCAAACCCTGTTTAGGAACTTCTGCTTCTCACATCTCCTGACTTGTTATACCACCATTTCAACTACCCTTTTGGTTTTTTCATGAGTCTGTGTGACAGTGCCAAGCCAGGCTGCATACACATAGAGAGTGAAGAAACTCATGCCATGCCTTATCTACTGCTGTCATCTCTTCATTTATAAATTCCATGATGCTATCAAAGGAAAGACTCTCAGTTTCTCTACCCACCCAACCCTCTGTTATGCAGGTGACTGTCCACCCACTCGCTCTTCCCCAAGCTCCTGTGCTGCCTCTGGCTTGTGGTCCCAGTATTGTTCAGGTAATTAGTAATGTCTTCACCCACGTCCCACCCTTATGTTTTTTGTTATTACTGCTTATTGGTTTTATTGTGGTAATGCCTAAGGATGCCAATTAGGAAATAGGACTGTATTGTAAAAAAGCTGTACAACAAGCTCTGACCCAAAGAATTCACCATCGGTGGCTTAGGCACACCGTGGCTAGTGAATATGTGGACAAGGGTGGGGGGCAAGCCTGGGAGAACAACACAGGAGGGCAAGGTATTTACACGAAGTAATCATAAAACTGATCACCAACTAATCTCTACTAACAGTCACTAGCAAGATCTGCAAGGGAAATAAAAAATTTCCTGGCTTTGTTGGAACTAATTTAATGTGAGTATATTACCAGAGATGGAGAAATTAGATTTTATTTCTTCTGGAATGTCCTATGGCTTTGATGTTTGCTATTTAAGTATGGAAACTCTTTTTTCCTGTCTTATGTAGGGCAGATTGGCAAAGCTCTCCAAGGAATGCTGCCTTGTGACTGCTAATGCTGCACTCACCAGACACATGCAGGACTCCCATCGTTCAGTACCTTCCACAAGGCTCAACCAAAAATGGAAGGCATGATGGTGATGGGGAAAGGTGAAGTGCAGAGGAAGGGTGAGGATACTATTGGGAAGGACATTATGAAAAAGCCATCATGTTGGGTAACTGTATCCTTAAGGCAAAATCTGTGTTGTGCAACTGCGACACATTCAAGTCTGAACAGCTGGTTCTGGTGAGAGGCAGCAGAAATGAATTTCCCGTGCAGCTTTTGTATTAATAATTCACCTCATTAAGGTGTGGTCTAACAGTGTTTGCACAGGCGTCAGCCCTCATACTGGTTCTGACAACCATTTTTCTGTGAGCATCTGCAATTCCCATCTCCTTCCTGCCTCAATTCCTTCCATGAGAAATGGGAAGAGCCATACTCACTTTGGTTCAGACCTGTAAAACAGTTGGCCTACTATTCTGTTCCTCTGGAGATATTTAAAGTTTTAGTTCTAGGTGTTAGTGAATCAGGACAAGGGATCAGATTTAGAAGTGGAAGTTTCTGACCCATGGGATGGAGTCCTTGCAAAAAACTGCAGGACTTGGCTACACTACAGGAAATATTTAATAATCCAAAGCCACAGTAAGATCTTCTATTGCTAAAAGTTGAGTTATTTTCTTCTTCATACTGTGCTATATTTGACTTTTTTTTTCACCACATCTCCATTAGTTATATTCTTCCTGCAATACTTGAAGGGACTTCCAGCTGCCAAGGTGGATTTGTAAGACTTTACTGCAAACCAGCTGATCACAACTTTCAGTTAACCAAGAAATTCTTAAAACACACTGACATTAAAGGCATGTTCATCCCTAGTGTATATCCACTAACTTGAGTCATGAGGCTGCTAAGATCACATAGGGGAGATTTTCCCAGAGATGTGGTCTAGCTCTGTTTTTTCTTGTGTTTTCTTCTAATCTAGCAGTGCTGATTTGGTGGGGCTCTAATGTATATGTGTACTGTGGGATATAATGCAACATGTATATTTGTATCACAATGTTTATCCTGATATAATCATCTCAGTGTAGACAGCAGTTATAATAGTACAAACGAAAGCAGTCCTTAGGCCCAGAATTAAAATAAGTGTGTGGATATAAGCACATTTTTGTCATACATCACAAACACCCTGAGCTGCCAGGAGCAGAGCAAAACTGCTGCTTTGTTAACAGTGATGTAGTTAACACAGTACAATTTTTGTGTGTAAAAGCATTACTACATAAAGAAATTCTTTCTTTCTTTATCCAGTGTAGTGACATAGCTAGCAGCTCTATTCCCATCAAATCCTCTGCTTAGCTCCAAATACAATCCTTTAATCGTGTATGGGTTTTTTACATTATATTTTCTCCTTTACATTTACGTTAATTTTTCTGGAAGATGGATGGGGAAAAAACCCATCTCCTTTTTTCTTGCTTTGGAGGTGCCTGATGCTGCTTTTCCTCTTGTACTGATCAGTTCCAGAAACAATCCTGCAGAGATGTTGCTTGGCTTTGACTCCAGTGATCACTCTTCCTTCTTCTCCTTGTCCTTTCTTGTTCCTCTACAATCTTCTCTCCACAGTCTTCTACACTAAAACAGCCTGTTTCCTTTCCTTATCTGGTGTTATTCTGATTATATAAACATCATCTTGCACTCCCTTCCTCCTTCTTAACTTTGAAATTACCTTCCCCCATCCTGTCATGAGCCAAGTGATAATTCCTTTCAGCAGCCTGCTTTCTTTTCCACAGTTACTGGAAGCAAAGACTCCCCTTTGTACTCTTTAGCCTGCCAGTTTAGAGTGGCTTAACACTTTTCTTTGCTCATTGTTATTAATCAAGCCTCAGTGAGTGATGGGAAGAAAATGGAAAGCATTTGAAATGTCTTTTATAAGCTTGAATGCTTTCCCAGACCTGCAGTTTGAAATGAGAAGCCAGTCAGAAAAGAAAAGAACTACTCTAGAAAATACTTACAAATCAAGATGTAAGAGTTTTTAGAAGTTTAATTTAGTTTGTAGTGAAGATCTTTCAAAAGATGACTATGGAAGAACCTAAAGTTGAGGTAAGTCCAAGGCATCATACAGAAAATGCAAACAGAAGTTTCACTTTGCCAGGTACCTGGAAGTACCGTCTGCGTTAATGTTGAAGAATTTAGTTTTCATTAGATGTGAGTGGAGTGATTATTGCTGACGAGTGAATGCTGCTGACTTAATTCCCATCACCAACAGCTCATGAAATCCAGTTCCACAGGAATCCAGTTACCTTTCCTGTGACAGAAAATACTGGAATACAAGGAGTTATTGGGTCACACAGTTTACAGAATTATGACAGATCTGGACAAGGCAAAAACTATAGAGAAAATCTGTGATCACTTACACGAGCCAAAATCTCTCCATTTTTCAAACTACCAGATGAAGAATATGATAAAAAGTTTTGCACATTAGAATGTATATATTGTATCATATTTGCATATACATTTATGTTTCATGGTGTGTCATTTCAAAATCACTGAATAAATTGTGGCTTGTATGTAGTTAAAAAAGTTTATTAAATATATGCATTCAAGAAAACAGTAGTCACTAATGAGATGATATCACTGTTTCTTCTGGGTATGTGAACTTGACAAAAGTCAAATTCAAATGAACTATGCAGATGAAGAGATTTAATGACCTTCAGAACAAGACATCAATGCTATTCTTCCATAGTGCTTGAACATTTCATGTTCCACTGTTTGTATCCGAAAGAATATCTGCCCCCCGCAATGGTGGGCCAAGCGCTGAGCCTACTAATTTTGTTCGAAGCCCTCTACCAGACATGGTGCAATTGGCCTAACTGATATATGATTAATCAGCAATTAGTGTTTTCATATTCATTGCCTGTCTCACTGAAACAATGTCACCTCCACTACTCAGCAGAAAAAGCACCAGAGAACACCACAACTGTATATTTATAATTAGTGTCAAGCTGATACCTGATAAGGTTTTGTACAGTGAAATCATAAATAGAAGATCATTATCAAACCATTATGGGATATATCTTCATGTTTATGAATGGACACAAAATCAGTATCTTCTAACATTGTTCTTTCTATCAACTGAATCTCTTCTCTGGACTAAATTATATTTTCAGCAGATCAAAGAAACAGGCCACCTTTAGCATGGCCCTAACTAACGAAACTTTGATTGAATTGGCTTATTTAGCATTGGCTAATTATTACAGTTAAAAAAAATTGAAGGGAGGGCTCTACTGTTTTAATTAAACCTTTTCAAAACCAACCAGTACAGCACAGGCATGGCCTAAACAACATGTTTAGGCAACATACGTGGGTCCAAATGCAGGACTCTGACTCCAAAGTGGAGTGTGTTTGGCTCATTCAGGTTGTATGCCATTCAAGACTTTGAGCAGCTTCTTATAAAGGTTAAAGGAACTCTATGGGCAGTTTCACCATCTGTGCAGGGTATGCATGTGTATCAGTCAGGGCCCTCACTCTTCCAAATGCAGGTCTTTGGTTGTCCCAGTGGATGAAGCTCATGGTGCTGAGTCACATGGTGGGAGAATGGAGGAGTTGAAAGTAAAATTGTTTAGAACATACAGCCATATTTATAGAGGTAGAAATGCTCAGCATCATTTCCACAAGCAATTA
>JBCJKH010064556.1:8202-23862 GCA_039877255.1 Loriculus beryllinus
GTAAGCTCCCAAATCTAGCGGGTTCTAGCCTGGATACCACTAGGCTTGTCAGTCAGCGTTCTGCCTAGAGAAATAAACAACAGTTTTAATCCAGTGTCCTCATTCTCCTTCCCCTCAGCTATATTTCTTGTCATATTCTCTTAGATACAAAGAACACAAAATCACATTTGAATTCTCCTAAACAGCAAAAAAGGGATTTCAGGCAGAAGCAGTTACACTCACCACTGTAAGTAGGTGGCCTGTTTAGAGTCATCTTTGCTTAGCACCTACTTTGTGCTGAAATTGTCATACTACCTTGTCAGCAACCCTGAAGCAATGCTAATAGATGGATGAGGCAGGGGACAGCTGAAAGACCACTACAAACATCAAATGTACTTGCTGTGGGCAGGATTCCATTTGTGATTGTCAACACTGGTACATATCCCACATTTTCTAACTGCGTTTCTCCACCTCACATCTGAATTAGATTTCAGAATATCCGAAGTAGCTTAAACAACACAAAATAAATAAAACCAGCTGTTTGCCATTATTTCTTTCTCTTCAGCTTGGACTCTTTACAGATACAGCAGTGAAGCAAATGAAAATGAAATGACCAAGTAGTAGTTACTTATCAGCATAGCATGAAGACTATCATCAAAATATTTGCCTTTTAGAGAAAACTGGCAAGAACAGTGATGATGAAGCTCTGGCATGCATGCTGGAATTGGTTTCTGGTATTCATACCAATAGCGTATCATCCGCTTTTTGGACATGATTCTGGGAGTTGATAGATTCCCAGTGAGGTGATAAAGCTTCTTGCTGGCTTCTTAGCCCCATATGTCAAACTGTGGTTTGTAGTGGGGAGGAGGAAACAAGCACTTAGCATTGATGAATTTGCGTTAGCTGATTCCAGACAGGTGTAGTGAAGGATGCTGTTCAGGAGCATTCCTGCTTTTCCATGTTATTTCCTTAAAATTCTCCTATAGACAATAACAACAGAATTTTCCCAGTTTATTTGAGTATATATGTACCCTATATGTAAATGTACATATATTTGAGGTATTTTCACTGGGTAGGACTTACGCAAATACAAACATAAAAAGACAAGTTGAAAGAATGTCTGCCTGTCTCCAAATTGAGGAATTAAAGCTCTCCTCCCCTGACAGACTTGTTTTCTTGGTAAGTTAAGACAACTTGCGCTTTTCTTTCCAGCATGAAATGTGTTGATAAGATACCTCCACTGGCTCCTGGAACCTTGAAGTCCACTAACAAAATGGAATAGACTATAAAATGAATGCATTGATTGGGCATACTTGTCTTCTACCTCCTTAATGCAGCACATTAAAAGCAAGTCCACTTATTCAAGAGTGGACAGTAAATCATCTGTGACATCAGAGGTTATGGACAAAGAAGACGTGAAAGTACCAGAGTTCTGACCAGCAGCTTTGACAGATGCAGTGATAAGAGGACAGTGATGTGAAGCCATACTCAAGTATTTTCACTGTGGAAGCAAAAGGGAAACAAAAGAGACACTTTTTCTTGGCATTTTGTACTGTGTGATCAAAAAATTAGACTGACTTTTGTCTCAATAAATGGAACTATTTGTAAGAAAAGTTACTATGAAGCAGAAAAATAACAGAATCAGACCATAGGTAGTCAGCAGTATTTCTTTTGAATCTAAACCAAAACTGATTTTAAGTCAGGAAAGTTT
This sequence comes from Loriculus beryllinus, assembly GCA_039877255.1. Classification (NCBI taxonomy): domain Eukaryota; kingdom Metazoa; phylum Chordata; class Aves; order Psittaciformes; family Psittacidae; genus Loriculus; species Loriculus beryllinus. The sequence continues at coordinate 9,893 of JBCJKH010064556.1, forward strand.
AATTTGATCAACTCCAGAAAACAAATAGAAAAAGACACCAAATCATCTCTTCAGTTTCCCTGGGGCTGTGGGACCAAACTGTCACAAAAGGTTGCCTTTTCCTGCAGGGTTGTGCTGTTGGAAAGATTGACCTACACAGCAGTGGCTCCTCCAGGCAGCCCCTCTTTAGCTTTTTCGTCAGCAGCAGGCTGGTGCTCTGCTCTCAGATGCAGCTTCTCTGAAGCTCCATGCTCTGGGCAGCCATGGCAGCCATGAACACACTCTGGCTCTCAACAACAGCAAAAAGAAATGAAAGGGCAGGTGAATGCCCAGCAGCAGACCATGCAGCCTTCACCCATCCAGTACACAGATGTGACGTGGCTGTTTGAAACCTTTTAGACTTATGCTTATTTCCCATGCCTGTAATATACATATGAAATAAAATGAAATAGAAGGGCAGCAGTGGTGGGAAGACATTGCTATGGTGAGAAATGAGCCCTGTTAGTGGTCCCTAGTTTTGGCTGAACAACAGTAGTCTTTCTACGTATGTATCTTCATCTTTGAAGTAACAGCACCAGCTAGCACTCACATTATTATTTAAAATAAAATACTGGAGAGTTAAAGTCTTATTAAAATTACTTCCATGGCACATTTAAACAGAGGACAGCAGTTGAATTTCTGGGAGGAGGCAAGGTACACCTGCTTTGACTCCAGCACAAGGAGTGTGTTTCATGCACAGTGTCCCACTTGGGCATAACATGCTGTAGGGTGTGCTGAGGTTTACCACCAGAAATGTCTTTATTCCTGAAAGAGATTTTGCTTTCAAAGTAGATTGAACCCACAGATTTCACACTCTAATCAGTTCACACACAACATTACTGTTGTCTTAAAGTTTATTAGGACTCCAGTCTCTTAACATATGGCTCCTGTTTTCCATGGATAACGAGTCTGAAAATGCTGAACTGGAGCATGCTGTTTTGCAATTCTATGGTAAACATTCTCATATATATTTAACAGAACATTTATCTTTTGATAAACACTGACATGGCTACACATACTAAAGTGAATTAATAAATTCACATCATGATAAGTGTTCCTGACTAAAGCGGGTATCTACTCAGTTCATTGAAATTGCATATTTACAATATTTGTATTTCATTTTAGCATTCTTTGCCTCAGAGCTTATGCAAAACCAAGCAAGTTTGGTATTTTTTGAGCACACTGTATTCTTAAAGGTTGAAGTGTTAATGATAGTTACTGTTATTTGCAGTTAGCAGGAATTTTCACAGAATATTTACTGGAAGACATCCAAAGGCTTCCTTGCTCTTTAATAGCAGATCTGTACATGTCTGTACTGTACAAATCTGTATTGCAGTGGTGAACTGGTGAATATTATAGATTGCTAGTTATTTGATAATAAGCCTGGGGAAAGAAGCTGAACTATATTCATTATCTCAACTAAGACAAGCTTTCCTGTTTTTATAGCAGTCTCTTTCACCTGTCCAAGCAGTCAAACATGGAGAGCAAAAATGAATATTTGACATGAGATTTTGGGAATGCCTTTTACAATGGCATTAATATTTTCATCTATCTACTAGCAATACCAAACCTAGAACATTTTAGGATTGTGTTTAGCTATCTTCACAGTAGCGACTCATAAGTAGCCTGTCTTCAACTAATGGATCTCTTCCTTGTTTGGTTTCCAAGTGCTGAGGTCCCGCTCTTGTTTTTTTATATGTACATTGTATGTTATTAAATTTCATTCCATTTCTGTTATCCCAGTTCTCACAGTATCTGTTCCTTCCCTATATGAGCCTTTAATCCTCTTCTATATTAGTAATATCTCTCAGTGTTTGCTTTCTACAAAATTTCATTAGCATACTCTGTGTCACAGTCATTACTGGAATAATTAAATAAGACAGATTCCAACACTGATCCTGTAAGAATCACAGTGAAATCCTTACTTTACAGAGCCTAATGGATAGTACCTACAACACATTCTACTGATTGAAACAGTGGTTTTAATCAAGAGAAGTATATTCTCTCTAGCTGCTTTACCTTTGGTCAACTTAAGTTGCATTTTGTCCCATTTTCCATTTGTGTCTACTTATATACACGTTTTCTTAAAAATGCCTTCTAGAGCCTTGAATATTGTAGAGGTCATTCTAATGTTTTCTGATTGTCCTTTTTTCCCCTTTCTGAAATACAGGCAAGATGTTTGATTTCCAGTGGCAATATGCTACCAGTTGGCAGATCTATTAAAAATCCTTGCTGCTGGACATGCAATTTTATGTGCCAGTTCTTTCAGAACACAGGGACAGAGATTATCCTGTCCCTTAATTTTCAGTGCTTTAAGCTCTATGAGTTTTTCTTCTACTTCACATATGACAATTTCCATTTCTATAGCCTCATTCCATTTACATGTTACATTTCTCATTTCTGGATAGTTTTATCTTTAATTGCAAAGTGCCTGGCAAAGCCATTCTTACTAGGATTTATTTTCATAATAAAGGTCGTTTGATAAATCACAGTTCTATGTGAATTATTAGGCTTTGCCACAATAAATAAATAAAGTGCAGTTGTGGGGTTTTACAGCCAATCCTATATAAAAACCGTACTGTGAAAGGATGGAAACAGTTAACGCATCCATGCATGTAATAGTGCTATGACAATGTTGCTCCTATCAGACCATGCACTATTTAGAATGCAAACACATCTGAAAATAACTGGATTTGTGAAAAGCAAATGGCAGAACTGAACAGGAAACACTGCAATTAAATGACTTGCAGGATTAGGGATTTCAGTCTGTTATCAAACTGTTTCATTCAGGCACCTCCGCCGCATCCTTCTGAGCTCCGCAGGACAGACTCAGGTTTTCTGGGAACTGCAAAACTTCACAGATTAGAGTTTAGGATTGTGAGTGGCTTCTCCTGTGAGGTACTTCCTTAGGCAGGGTGAGTTCTTGTGGGCTGTTTAGGAAAAAGTTATAATTACTGGGAGGGTTTTTTCCAGGGTAAAGCTCATAAGAGTCACTGGGCTGGGCTATGAATCAGCACAGTGTAATCTTTAGTAATTTGTGCTAACAAATGGACAACTAATAAACAGTCTGTTTCTTTTGTATTTGTCATATGGTAGTTAGCTTCCACCTTGAGCTACTGGTGTAGTAGCCCCAGATACTCAGAAAGTGGATGTGGGCAAATGGTTACTCCATCAGTTTTGGATTATCAGAGAACCTGATGTAAAGAAACTCATGTAAAGAAAAAATTACATATAAACTTTATAAGGATAATCCTGATTTGAGGTTTTTTGTTTTCTTTTTTTTTTTTTCCCTCAAATTGTGCCTGTATCTGGTTTTCTGTGTGCAAATTATTCAGTAGCTGTAATGGCAAGTACAAATTTTATGTACTATATATGTAATAACAAGGAAATCAGGGAAAAATTGCAAGACTGTTGATTGGCAAAAAAGAATTACACAAGACTCAAAGTAAGAACTAAAGAAATTATGTTAAATAAATTGTTATTACTAATTTTCCTAGTTTGAACTCCTTGCACTCGTGTATGAAAAATGACAAAGCAAAGTGTCTTCCTTTTACATTGATTTCCATGCTGAAAGTGGGGTTCACGTGGAGAAAAGCATGAGAAAAACGAAGACCAGAATATGTGGTGAAGAAAGACAGACTAGAAATGGAATGCATGAGGAATAATTTAGAAAGAAAAGGTATACCCAAGGAAAAAAAAAAATGGAAAGAGAGGGAATGAGTATGTATGTGAGAGGAAGAAAAGAATGAAGGTTAGATTTACAGAATGAGGGGAAAATGGGAGATATTGTGCTCGGGGTTTTCAGCCTGATTTTGATCAGTCCTACAGTGTCTGATTAATAGAAAAATAAAACTTCTGTGGGGCACTGAAAGAGGAGGTCATTTATATTTTTAATTTCTTTATGTTCATAATAAGGCTTCCAGGATACAGCAATGTAATGTTAATAGAAGTTACTATAGGTGAGCCTAATCCATTGGATGGAAAGCCTTTGCATTCATCACATGGAACAAGCATTCTAGCAATTCATGTCAATAGACTTGTTGCTCAGAAAGAGTTCCCCTCTACAGTATCTTACCTGGTGTCAAAACAGAGCAATCACCAATGTAAGTGCTTTGTACCAGTCCTGGTGCTGTTGATACTTTTACATGCAATTTAGGAAGCCTTAAACCAAGCAGCAGTGAGGATGAACTGGTTGATACGCATCTCATAATGCAGAAAAGTCCGCCCTGATTTTTCACTAGAATAAAAAAAAAAACACAAAAGCTTTCCTTAATTTAATGAATTTACACAAAATTGATATCAGCACAATCAAAAGCAAAGGAAAAAACTCATAAAAGAATCATACGAGTGTGTTTTACCAGCAGGCCAGAACCTGGCTCACAGATGTTCATGTGCAGGGAGATGGTTTGCATATGTAATACATATAGCAGGACAGATATTTAGGCATGTATAACAACTGTTAAAAGCATAATTGGATTTCCCAGAGGACTTAAAAGGAGGGCTTCTGTATACATTCAGCTATTTTGTTTCAAACTTCGGTGCTTCACTAAATCTTTTCAGGTATCAGTGACTTGACTGTTCATAGCAGGCACATCCTGAACTGTGGCATTTTGTGAAAGACAAGCCAATTTCTATGTAAACATGGAACTGGGGCACACATTACCCTTCCGTTTCAGTCAAAATGCTGTGGAGGAAACCATGAGGGCACTTGGCTCCTTAAATTCAGCCCCAAAAGTCACCTAGGGCAAGCAGAGCTGCTGCCTTTCACGCTGCTGCTTCACTGCCTGGATCCCCTCACTCTCCACTGTTCTTTGTATCTGAACAATGAAAGCCTAGATTAAACAAATATAGTATTTCCATTGAAAGAAAACAGCACTATAGCAGCAGAAAGCTCTGCCTGCTGCCCTGTGCCCCCCACTCTCCCTCACAGTGTGCCTTCCCTGCCCACAGCAGCCATTTTGCTGCTGACGGAGCACTACCCCCGGAGCCCACAGCTTAGTCTCTGTGATGTCTAGGGGCTGGTATGTTCCTCAGGGCAAGGTGAAGGAGATTTTCATGGCAGCTTTCTCACTTGTGTGCAGTTTGGGGTTGCTCTGGGGTCCTTGCATACTGCCTGCCATGGTGCTTCTGCAGGGCCTTCTCTACACCTGCACCACAGTGAAGGGGCTGAGGTGGGAAAAATAACATGGCTGCCTCAGGGAAGACTGAGGCACAGTGCTGTGGCTGGGGAGAAGAGGTGTGTGTGGCACCCTTGGAGATGCCACACACATCTCCACACAAAATGCACAGGAAGAAAGGAAGAAATAGGAAAAAAAAAAGACACCAAAATGTGGAGTAGCTGAAGTGGGAATTGCTTGGTGGGGAGCCGTTATTCACATCTCTGTGTTTAGGCCTTGTGTCTCTGCCCTGTGCAGCGAGGACAAGAGATGAGCACTAAGGGCCACCGCAGCACATCCACCAGCAGCTGCCATTGCTGGAGATCCACACAGAAAGCATGAGCCCATCCTTCATAGAGGTGCTGCCCCAGCTGAAGCATGACATGGCTGTCTCTGAGGCGGCAAGAGAAGTGCTCTCACCAGCTTGGCAGATGGTAAGGGCGGCAGCACACAGGAGGAGCAGACAGCGTCCGGAGGATACCAGGCTTCAGGAGAAGAAATTGCTGAGGAAAAGGTTAGTTTTTTTTTAACTAAGGGGGGTTTTTTGTGGCCCTTCTGCCATTGCAAGTGTCACTGCAGCTAAGAACTGTTGTAACACTTTGCTGTGTAGTACCTGGGGTTGTGGCAGCAGCTGTGGTAGCTGCTGTGGCTTGTCCTGACTAAAAATGGAAGTGGGAGAAAAAGGTGGGGGGTTATATTCTCTTCAAAATGGCCTCCTAGAGCAGTCTGCTCTGCAGTCCTTCCTTGGGCCACGAGGCTGCTTCAGCCTCCTCAGCCTGGCACTGCAGAGTTTTTAGCCCATGGCATTGACAGGTTTTGTTTGCCAGCCGCAGTCCTCCCTGGTTGGAGCTAATGTTCTGCCGCTTGCTGTCTCTTGTGACTAAAGTTTGCAGTGTTTCAGGTGGATCTAGATAAAGAATCCATGGAATGGGTTTTGGGTGGTGGTGGTGGTGTGTTTTTTCAACAGAGTGCTGTTTCTAGGAATGCAAATTAAACAGGACAGTTCTGTCAAGAAAATGTTACGAGTTTCTGCTAGATCCTACTCCTGTATGCCAGGCATTTACACTTTGGTTTTGTCACAGTGGCAGGTGGAAGCTTTATATGGATTAAAGTGTTCTTGGCTAGGATTAATTAGCAGAATATTGTGTTCCTTGTACAAGGGCAGAAGCAAAGCAAAATGGATGAAGAGAAGCAAAAGCCTGCAGCGATTACTTTGTCCTAATGCTGGTTCTGTTCATAGTGACCTGTGAAATCAACAAAGCTTTTAGTGTTTCCATCGCATCAGGCATATTAATAAAGAAAAATGTAAATGTTCAATACATTTGGAAAAAAATTGAGTCGAAAGCACTGTTTCAGGAATTGCAGCCAGGTCCAGAAGAAGCTACTGCCTTGTGCATACATACTCTGTGTACATGGGCCTGGTTTCATAGTCTATATTCCTGAGGGATCTTGATTTACTGGGTTATTGAGATGGTTGAAAATCATCTAGTTAATGTCATTAGTGACAGCAAATTGCTTTCCATAACTAAATATTTTTCAGACTTATTTTTAGTTATATGGGGTCTACTTTGTATCTTTCACTTGAGTTCCTGGATGACTTTGTAGACTGTACGATTTTAATTAATAGCTGATAAAGAACTCAGGATAGAAATAGAATCCTACAGAAGTACTTTTTTTGTGTTTTATTATGTGGACAAATCCCCAAAGGAGACTTTTAATGTCCTAGTTTTCCTCTTTGAATATTCTTATATTCTTCTTTAAGTAGAATCCAGTTTGGACAGAGGTTAGTGCACATGATGTCTGCCTGGGTCATTTTGCTGTTAGGTGTAACTGCACTTGCCTGTAGCATTCTTTCTCTTTGTTGGTAAAATGGTGTATTTGTGACCCTACACTTCCCTTTTTAGTCTCTGTTGCCAACAGGCTGTGCACAGTGCTAGCACAGCCAGAGTAATCCCATAGATCTTCCTGCAGTGAATTCCTTATGAAACCTGGAGGGCATGCCAGGCTATAGAGCAAAGTGTTGCTGCTGTCTCCTCTATACCACAGTGGTACATCTTCCTTTCTGGAGACCACTGTTACACCATGAGCTGTATTTAGGATGGCAAAAGAGTAAGTACATTTGAGTACTTTGATGCATGTAAAGCTGTAGATGTGCAAGCAACTGAGCTGCAAAGTAAAGTGTCTCCCAGAACTTCTCTAATCAGCACTAGATGCCATGTCAGGGAGATGCAAGTCACATCACATCCATCCTTTCTCAAGAATAGGGCAACAATAAGATAAATTTAGACCCAATTACAAATACACAGTCACTTGCCTGTCTCCATACAGTTGATGTTACAGAAAATGTTTGTTCTGTCTGCATAGTTTCCAGACTTTGAAATCTCAGTTGCAGTCTATTTCCCAATGCCCTGTTACCTTCATGCACATTTAATTTTCCCTGGTCTCTCTGTAAGCAAGTTGGTATAGATGATTGGAAATAACAATTCAGTTCTTTTTAAAGAGAGCTGGCATTAAATCTGTTTTGAGTGCTTTCATGCTGAATACTCAAGATGATGGCTTGCGTGACTTCTGTTTTCTAGAACAGAGTGCTGAATATATTTTACGAAAACAGTAATGGACCAAAGAACAATGATTTTAGGCTGATGCATCTCATTTCATCCTAGTGAAATGAAGGTGGAACTGAGTATAATCTTATGCAAACATACTTAACTTTTTATAGGAAGAGGATCTATTTGTATTAATTCGCTAAAGGTGCATTGACAGTATGTGACATACATTATTTCAATTTGAATGTACTTAGTCTGTGCAGTGCTTTTCTCAGTCTTGGGGAGGGGTGGGATGGTGGCTGTGCTAGCCTGGGAAAAGATTGCTTTCATCCCAGAACATGGGACTAAAACAAGTTGGAATTTTCTGAATTAGTTCCCTGTGTTCACTACAAAGCCTGGAAAAATAGCTTTACAAGTGTAACTACGGCATCAGGACATTTAAGAACTGTGCATTTGCAAGTAGGGGACACTAGAGACTGATGCTTGTCAAACAACAACGTATTAGCTGCAGCAATGAAGCAGAACATTGCTATCACCCTCCTGTATGCAACAGCAGTTTTCAGCCTTGTTTATTTGGCTCTTCTTGCAGTGGGATTTACCTTGGTTTGAAACAGAGCCAAGTTCTGTCTGAAGGCTGTGGGATGGTTTATAACACGTCATGCCACTTTCGAATCAGTAGATGGAGCTCCAAGATAAATCGTTCTAGCCCTGAAGCGTTGCAATCAATTAAACATACAGCTGTTAAGAGACGACAGTAATTACAAGACTAAATTATATCCTTAAATAATCACTAGGGATTTATACATCTTATTCTACAAATCTTATCGTGCATACATGGAGGTTTGTTAGAGGGAGAAAATACATTCATTTTGTGCCTCTCTGCCAGATCTCTCTGGTATCTTTCCAAGTGCTTAGAAGACTGAATGATAGCCAAAGTCATACGTGTAGCCTTGGCTTCAGTGTTTTATCTTTAGCTGCCTGTCACAGTCTAGTTTATAGAAATCTGCTTATGATAATGGACTTTAATTTTCAGTCTTAAATTCAGTGCATTTTCCCTATATAATATGAACAGTTAGTAGTATTGACTTCCATGTTTTCTACACTTCACCATTTTGGCTCTTGGTCTCCCAGATTATGGTCTACATTTAGTGCTACAATCATTGTTCAAAAATCTAACCCTCTACTTTAATGCACTTTTCATTATTCTTCAGATCGTCTTTGACTTCAACTGTTCACAGATTTGCTAATTGTTCCCACTGTTTAAATGCATCACTTAGAATTCCAAGAAGTGGAGGCTGCTGAGTGCCTGCCTGATTATAAACTGCTTTGAGTAAACCGGTAGAAACATCAATAATAAGAATTACCCGCTTAAACTGTGGTGTCTAGAAAAGATGCAGTTTACCAACGATATTGTGATTGTGGCAGCAGTAAAAGAGAAACTGCCAGAGCACAAATAAACAGTCTTAAAGTCATTAGTGATTGAGGATATGACATGAATGACAGTTTGTTTTATGAAAATTGGATCTTTAGTAAGACAGTTGTCAGATACATACAAATTAATCAGAACATCTCAAGAAGAATGCCATGCCACTTCTTTTTGGGTAGAGTGAAATCAGGCAGACTTAGAAGGTTATGAAAATAGGCCCAGCTTTGTGGAGGTGAAAACCAAGGATTGATTCTTATAGGAGACCTGGGTTAGGTCTGAATTAATGCCCTAACCCTAATTAATTTCCCATCCCATGTTGTAAATGGGATGGGAAATGTTGATGGCTTTGTCTTATATTTGACTGTCTGATAACTTCCTGAGGTACCAGTGAAGTTGGGGTGACTGTACTAATTTATTGAGACTCTGGCTGCATCCTAGTTAAAAAAACTGTGTTTGCTTCTTCTGATGTGTGAGAAATCCACAGAGAAGCATTAGCAATATTATATATTAATGTAAAAGGAAATTAATAGTGATATGAGCTAATAGGCTGGGCTTTGAACTTTGGCTGCAATAGGAAAGATTTCGTGCTAGCTCTTCCCACTCAGACAGAGGGATAGTAATCTTGAGGCAGATGATGGAAGGATGCTGGGACCTAGTTTTGAGAATCCTAGGAATGTGAATTGTTGGAGAGGACAAATCACAAACCCTGGGGACCTGTTTCCATCTTCACCTAGATTCCTTGTGGTGATTCTCCCAAGGCTGCACCTCACACTGTATCCCAGTTTACCTTCCTGTGCCTTTGGAAGGAAGTAACCTGGCTTTGGGAGAAGAGCAGATTGATATTGAAAATGATCGGACACAGACTTATTTTGAGTGGTTTTTGGAAAGCACATTCATTAGAGCCAGAGTGTGCAGCTGACAGTGAAAGCTGAGATAGTGTTGCCTCCCATGGGAACAGTGCTGAGAGGTAGAGGACAAAAACCCCTTACTTAGCTCCCTGCTCCAACATGCTGCGGGCTCTGCTGCAGGCTAGCAGGAAAATGCAGATGTGTTGCCTTCTATGAGTCTCCGCTGCAACATGGCTGTACTTTAGGGAACCAGCTCTCTCCCCTTCCACTGACCTTGGAGGATGCTGAAGTCTGTGCTTGTAAAGAGCTGGGCTCTGGTTGTTAGAGTTTTGCAATGGAAATTTTCTCTGAGGTTCTGCAGAGTTTTCCTGCTGTGAAATATTTATGAAAATGTTTGGCTGAGCTTCTGAGGCCCTGTGAATGCCCAAGAGAGCTGCATGCAGGATTCAGGATTTCCAGTGATGCCAAAATCCATGTGTTTCCATATCCCTCCCCCCCCCCCCCAAAAAAAAAAAAATAAAGAAAAAAACCAGAAAAAACTAAACACTTCAAAGGGGAAGGCTTTAAAGAAAAGAAATTAATGGGGGGAAAAGCAACACCTTCTTAAAGTTTAAACTTAAACAGGGGAAGAAGTTCAGATTAGATATAGGGAAGAAGTTCTTTACTGTGAGGATGGTAAGGCACTGGAATGGGTTGCCCAGAGAGGTTGTGAATGCCCCCTCCCTGGCAGCATTCAAGGCCAGTTTGAACAGAGCTTTGGGTGACATGGTCTGGTGTGAGGTGTCCCTGCCCATAGCAGGGGGATGGAGCTAGATGATCTCAGGGTCCCTCCCAATCCTAATCATTCTATGATTCTAAATGCTCTCATTTCAAAAGGCAGAAGAAAGAAGAAATAAGCAAGACCAGGTCATAGTCCTCTGGTCATCCCTACCACTGGACCTAGTTTCAGAGCTGGTCCTGCATTGAGCAGGAAATTGGGTCAAATATACTCTGAGGGCACCTTCCTAACCTAAGTCTGTGATTGTCACACCTGAATACTATCTCTCTCTCCCACTCTAAGCATGGCACTGTGCTTTACTAACAGCTTTGGCCTTTTGTGATCCAGACAATACCTGGATGCACTTTGTGGGACTGCATGGGTCACAGGCTGGTCCAAATAGGCAGTATGATTGACAGCATACTGTTTAGGAGGGGAAGAGGCTTTAGCCATATGGATATGAGCTTTGCTGGGCAACTTGCTGAGCCACAAGACCATGTTGTGACAGACTTTATTTAGGAATGTAGATGTAGCTTTAGTGACTCCTTTGAAGCCATAGTATAAATCTGAAAAGAAATAAAAATCAGACCTATGTGAAGTTCTGTCTCTGAACAATGTGTTACAGTGATTTTTTCAATCAATTGCTTGCCTTAACTAGTACTTCACATTCCAAAACATGAAATAAAACATTAATTAGTCCTTATAATACTGCGGGAGGAAAGAATTATAACTGGAGGCACCTGAACAGCAAGCATCAAATTGATATAACATGTGTCTTACAATTTTGGAAATATCTCCAGTGTCTGGCGTCACTCAGCAAATGACCTGCAATTAGGACCTCGGAGTTCTTGGCTCCCAATCCCATGCAAACTTACTTTCCTGTCAAAGAACTGTAATTCCTTTACAAACTGATATCAGTTTTGCAAATTAGTCGTAAGTCAAATGTGACCAGAGAAGTTGTTCATTGTTAGACTTTTCCCTTAACTTTTAACTCTAGTTATACTTTCATTTCAATTAAAAAAGAGAAATTTCATGAAAAGGAAGCAGAGTTCTCTGATCCCAGTCAGCTTATGATATGACAGAATTAATTAGATAAAAAATTAGGTTGAACAAGTATTTGTGACAAGCCATTTACTGCTTAAATATTAGGAACAGTTTACAGAAGTATTGTATTATAATGTATTTTCCTTACCCCATTTTCGTTTTGTGAAATAGGAATCAGCACTAGGGTCATTGAAGTGTCTGCTCATCATGGTCTCTCCTCCAGCATGAAAATCATATGCAAACACAAGAGCTTAAAAATAGAAACATGTGACAATTACTAACTCAAGTGTATTTAGAAAAAAAGTCACAACATTGAGGGGGGAAAAGGGGAGGGACCAACAAAAACCTTACAATGTTCTCCAAACGCCTTAGTGGTAAACACTTCACGCAAAGTTACTATATTTGAGTGCTGAATTTTTTTCCACATGTCGACTAACACCATGCACTTTGTGTTAACAAGACGAAAACCTAGAGAAGAACAAAAACCATAGTTTAAAATGTAATGTTTTGAGGGAGAATTTTTTACTCTAATGTTTCTTCTGAAAGTACTGAAAAGCAACCAAACGTTAAACTATGACTAACATGCTGACGAATGCTAGCCCTATTGAGCCAACTCCATTTTTCTCACCATGTATCCTCCGAAGGCAATATGGCAGGTCATCTTTACTATTTACAGCTTTATAGCACGATGTAATGTACCCAAAGTTGCTTGTTTTCTGTATCCGATTGGGTGGTGGCAGTGGTTCCAAAGGAAAGAGACTGTGGTAGCTGTCCACTTCTGCAGGAACTGCTAAGATCAGTTTATACACAGAAACATTAGGCATCAGTTGACTTTGAAAAAGTTATCACAGCAGCAGAAAAGATTAAAATAACTGTCATTAAAAGATAAATTCTTTGCACCGCCTTTCTGGTGCATGTAAAGTTAAAATTCACTATTGTTGCTTTAAAAATACCACCATATAGGCTCCTGGAAGAGATTCCACAGAGCTAAAATAGCTGTCTTCAGAAAAAGTTACACCAAGTAAAAATCAACAGACTAGATGCACAGTTCTATCTGCCATTTTCTCATCTGCTTTAAAAATTCACCCTTCTAATATTTCTTTGATGATTTTTTCCTGCAGAGATCATAAATAAGAACCAATTTCCATTCAGGCTTCTGACCACTGAACCCCATTTTCAGCACAAAAAAGAAAAGCAATCAATCTTTCATGTTTTAACACACTGGTTTAGAAAACAGGCAGAGAGAGAGGTGCTGACAATTCACAAATCAGATTAAAAGATTAACCTTACAAGAGGATACACAATTGTACTTCATTTGGATTAGTAAACTAAACTGCCTTTTTTACTGTATCGTTATCATCTTAAACGTGTTTGAGAAGGATGCTGCAACAAAAAGGTAATGTGTTTAAATCAAGTTGAACACAGTCAATTGTAAATTCTCCAAAAGCCAGATTACAATGAATAGTATATGCTTCTCTTGCCTGACAACTTGCCTTCTCTGATAAACCAGCCAATCCCATCTTTAAAACAAACTGATTTGCTAGTTTGTATACAGAGTTTAAAAACTTATGCCTCCTTTACAGGAATATTCAGTATGCACAAAGTAATACCATACTATTCTTCAGAAAGCTTTACTGCCTTAATTATTTTCTTCTCTTTCAGCAATTTTCAGTATCCCCAACCATTAAGGAGTTTCCAAATAGAATAAAATTACAGAAAATAAAGAAAATAGAAGAATAAAATTCTGTATATGTGAAATACTGCGTTATCTGGTTATCCACAGGCAATGCTTTGTTTTTGCAAAATAGTGTTAATAATTTAACTGAATACACAAGGTTACAGAATGATACTATCCGAGTTTAGTTTATAAGAAACGCTTACTTACAAGGAATATCAGCCTGATCAATCTGAGCCATAGTTATTAAGTGTCTGTTGATCAGTTCCTGAATAACAAAATAAGTCAAGTTTTGAACATTGTAATTCAGGTCATAATTTCTGATAAGAGTACATCCTCTTTGAAGTACCAGCTACTTGTACTAACATAGGAAGTTGATAGATGTGTCCGGGAAGAGGGAGTAGACCACTAACTTGAAAACATCAATGACAAAATACATAAAATTCCTGAAGGAAGGAGCTGCAGAAGACAATGCATTCACAGGACAATGCATTCACCAG
>JBCJKH010064556.1:25540-45891 GCA_039877255.1 Loriculus beryllinus
ACAGTGCAGTGCAGGGTACCGAGGGATCTGGCAAAGTGCTCAAATGATCCACATTCCATTATTTATCAGCAGTCCTCACTCACTGGGGACTGGAAGTTGGCAAACATGATAACCATCTATCAGGCCTTGGCAGTGCTGGGTTAATGGTTGGACTCAATGATCTTAAAGGTCTTTTCCAACCTGAACGACTAGGAAAGAAAACCGCTTTTAATACAACTGCACTTATGACAGGAACAAACCCATCTGTCATTCTGTGCTGCATTTTGTTTTGAACAAGAATTTCCTTTTTAGAAGCTTCATCTGGCAACTTTCTGCTTTCCTTTGATTTCAGTTTTGAAAATCCTATTGTCCCATGTGCTTTCAAGTTCAAAGTGTCCAGAAATATCTGAGGGAATCTGTTGTTCCTCCAGGAAAAGTAGCTCTCTGCATGTGTGTCCTCCCAGACCTTCTGCTTCAGTCTTTTATTTTGCCTCCCTCCCTGCAGTTATTAAAAAAAACCCAAGTAATACAAAACTTGCCCTGAAAAGCTGTGACTCCTCTGCCCTTGAACCCCTCTGCGTCAGCCTGATCTGTGCTGGTGCCTGCCCAGCTCTGTTTTCTCTTACATGTACACATACACAAATCCTGGGCTACGCTTCAAAACAGCCATGATTCAAGCCAAGAGGAAATGGGTGGTGTGGTAGAGACGAGCTTTTTTTCCCCTTTCTTTCTTGTTTTTTCCTAGCAGATCCGGGCCCTGCTTTCCCAGACCTATAAGAGGGAATAATGTGATTGTTTCAGTTTCTAGATCTGACCTTTTTAACATTTAGAAGCCCTGAAAATGCAGCCAAAATGTACCACAGCTGTTTCAGGAACAGTTTTCCCCATTGCTATGGTGGTTTTCTCTGTTTCAACACAAGAGAAAATATATTTCTAAGCAGTCTGCCTTAATTCATTCGTTTGTGTTGTGATCAGCTATGTATTTATTTCTGTACTATTTTAAAGTTCATGTCATGTGGCTCTGTTGTAGGTTTTACAAGCCATGGGGTATCCAACTGGTTTTGATGCTGATGTGGAGTGTATGAGTTCAGATGAAAAATCAGATACTGAAGGTAAAAGTGAAACAACATCTTCAGTCTCAAGCAATAATACTGGAAATTCCACAGCTGACACCTCCGCTACCCTAGAGGTGAGGATTACGTTAGAAAGAAATCTCTGCTCCCATTAAGAGGATGGCATTTTGTTTAGGGTTGTGGGTGAGGAATTAATAAGAGTTTCCAGGCTCCAATCTGCCAGTGGCTTTGTGTCACTGTAGACAAATAACCAATATTTGTGCCTCCTTTCCTCAGGTTTAAGGGGGATGTAGCAATCCTGACCTCCTAAGACCACAAATTCTTGAAGGCAGGTGTTGTCTCTTGTAGTTAGTTTATGTATGGTCTGGTGACGGGGTGGCTCAATCCTGCCTATTGCCTTTGGGCTGTAGTGATGCAAATGTCCCAATTTCCATTTTGCAATAGAGGGGTTGTCAAAAAGGTGTATTTACACAGTGTTTTAAACTGATACACACGAAGCCCAATGAAAGTAGAAAAATTCATTAGGAGGTGTTAAGAAATCTAAGACCCAAGCAGGGGGAAGGTTGTGCTGTAAATATAAGTAATTGTTCTGTTCTTTGAATACTTATCAAAATGTTAAAACATGAATTTCTTCAGTTGGAAGCCACCTCGTTTCCGTATGGTGTGTAGTAAATTCACAGCTGTATTTGGTTCACTGAGACATATCCAGGGAAAGGAACTGGGTGTATTTTATACTCCACAAACTTTCCTGTTAATTTTAATTTAAAATTAATTTGATTTTATCACAAAAATAGGTAATATTTCAAGATGACTAAGGTATTTCCCACACTGCATGACTTTGGGTTTCCATGTTTGAGACATTTCACTTTCAAAGGGCAGGTCCTGGCACTAGGACTCTTGAACTTTATCCAAAATAAGAAGTAGCTTTGGCAAACAGTGCTTTGATCCCTTAATCTTTTTCTTCCTTAGTGAGCAGTCATTTGTATCTATAGCTGAGTGCATTCTAATCCAGGCTGATATGCCAGTGCACTGAGATGGCAGCTTCTCCTTCCTCGCTTCTCAAACAGCTACAGATATTTCTGCTGCAACATGTGACCCAAGAGATGAGACTTCTCCAGTCTGAGCTCAGTAGTGCCAGGACAGAATTAGCCCCAGTAGCAGAGCTGTGTGCGAGGCTGGGAAGGCTGATCTCTCTTTTCAGTGATAAAGCCTTCAGTTCCAAGGACCTGTGGCCTCAGCTTCAGCTTTGGATGCTCTCAGGGTTGGAATTCCAAGTGCAGCTGGTGTAACTTTTTGTGGACACCAGACCAGGCCATAAGGACAGTAGCTCAACAGTAGAAACAGTGACGTGTAACTTCTTTGGCAGTATTATTTGCCCCCCTGGCATTGTTTAGAGAAGAGACTCCATCTGCTGTTGCAGCACAGATGTTATATTGAAGGCACGGCAGTGTTGCCTTTGATATAGCTCTGTACCTGGGAAGTGGCCTAGGGCTGCATGTTGGGAAGGACAAGCTATCACAGAGGCTTGTCAGTGATAATGCTGCCTTTCTCCAAGTGGCCACGTGGCACTGTCAGCCACCAGGCTGTAGATGTTTGTTTGCCTTTCAAAGAGATAAAGGCTCTAAAGCAGCAGTGTAACTGTCTCTCTAGGTAAGAACTCAGGGTCCTATACTCACAGCAAGTGGCAAAAACCCAGTGATGGAGCTCAATGAAAAAAGAAGAGGTCTGAAGTACGAGCTCATCTCTGAGACAGGCGGAAGCCATGACAAGCGCTTTGTGATGGAGGTGAGTGAAGCAGAGTTACAGGGTTGGTGGATTCTGACAGCCCCAAACTACATCATGTCTTGACATGAGGGAGGAGGAGAGAAGAAAAATTGCAGCTCTTATTTCCAAGTTCCCAATATGTGCGATATAATGGTTCACAGGATCACTTAAGTGTTCTTTATCAGCTTCATCATCTAGAAGCAATGGACACTGTCATATAAAACACTGAGGATATTTTTGGTTTGTTTTTATGAGAGCTCTTTATGTGCACTTATGAGCACAAGTGGGTATATCATGATGTTCCCAAAGACAAACACTAGGTGTAAACCCATGTCTTGATTTTCAGGTAGAAGTAGATGGGCAGAAGTTCAGAGGCGCAGGCCCAAATAAGAAAGTAGCAAAAGCAAGTGCTGCATTAGCAGCACTTGAGAAACTGTTTTCTGGGCCTAATGCAGCAAACAACAAGAAAAAGAAGATTATTCCTCAGGTAAGAATTGTAATTTGCTTTTGGGACCACTCTGCTATCACAGCTCTGGGCTGTTTGATGATACAGGAACTTCTACAGGGAACAAGTGATTTGTCTCTTGTTTTATGCACATGTGTAAGATTTGGATGAAGCCTTGGGAAGCATGGTTTAGTGTGAGGTGTCCCTGCTTATGGCAGGGGGGTTGGAACTGGATGATCTTAAGGTCCTTTCCAACCCTAACGATTCTATGATTCTATGATAATACAGTGAATGATTCAGGAAGTCATCCCCTTTAGACTGAGACTTCAAAGGTAAACAGGTTAGGCTCATTTACTGAAGAAACAGCCCATGTGAAATAATATGCCTGAAATCTCTGACCAAGGAGATGGCTTATTTCAGAGAGAATCACCCAAGACCTCAGGCAGTGTAAATCAGCATAGCTTGATAATTGAGTCCTGGGGAAACATAACTGGGTAGTGTATCCCCTCCACTCCATTTCTTGAGAGATGTAAGGACAGGCCAGTTCTTGTGAAGAGGAGAGAAGCTGTCACAAGTAGAAGTCTACAGTATTGACATGATGAAAGAGAAAGAAATTTGTCTGTCAAGGATTCGAAACCAATTTGGAACAATAAAGAATTGCATTTTATCTGCTTGTTTTCAAGAAAGTGTCCTAAAAAGGCTGATCAAAAACTCCATCCCACTTTGCAGTACAAAAGATTATGTAAAATTATACCATTTTCAGTGGAAAATTGTAGGCAGAAAAAAGTAAAAGACCTCGGCTCTCATTCTGCAGAGTAATTACTCAGAGATACCTAGTCAATAGCTTTGTTCTGTCAGAGATCATGATAACATACAGGAAGATAAAGCCAGACAGACTGTTTGGCTAGACATTATTAATATAAACCCCACCATTTAGAAACTACCTCTCCAGATAGAAATCTGCTAATGAGCCATGATTCAGTTATATTCCTAATCAGGAGAATGTCTTCCAAGCTGCAGTCTAACCGGGCACTATTCTGCTTCATATGTCTCAAAGACCAATTAAGCAGTTTGTGTGCAGC
The DNA here is from genome assembly GCA_039877255.1 of Loriculus beryllinus. Taxonomy (NCBI): domain Eukaryota; kingdom Metazoa; phylum Chordata; class Aves; order Psittaciformes; family Psittacidae; genus Loriculus; species Loriculus beryllinus. The sequence goes on from JBCJKH010064556.1 coordinate 29,884, forward strand.
TATGCTAGAGATAACGAATTTACTGGTACAAAAATGCTTAATTTTCCATTTTGAAGAGAAAAATAGCTTATGTTGTGGTCCTTTCAGTAAAAAGCCAAACTGGATGATTCATGGGGCCTCTCTAAATGGAGTTGTACAAGGAAGAGAGCAGAGCAATTGTAAGTCAGGATGGGAGCATGACAGTTACCAAGATCTGCTGCTGAAGAAATTGGTGCCTAACCTGATTTTGCAGCATGTCAGTCACAGTATACTAATACCACAGTCTTTAGTGGGCTTCCACCAGAGATAAATTTGGTCCACTTAACTTAGCTAGAAGGTCTAGAAGGGGTGAGGTCCTGTCAGTAAAACCTGGGAATGGCTGGGAAACATAAATTCATCCACTAATAGAAAGCAGGACTTTGTAACTCTCTTCTCTCATCACAGCCACATGGATCTACTTCAGGCAGTCTTTTTTAACCAGGTCTGAACTCTGCATGAAAATTTGAGTTTAAATTAAATCCTACCTAGCCTTGCAAAGAGAAAATACAGAGGAAATCCTAAAGCAGGAATAGCCATATGGATCAGAATAGAATCCAACCTATGCACCAGACTTCAAACAGTGAACTACTTTTATAAATAGCATTTTGAGGAAGATCAGTAAAAGCTTTCACAAAGGTTCTCTTTCTCTCCTAGTATAAGCAGGCAAGCCGTTTCACTTCAGTCAGAGAAGAATCGTCATCTCTGCATCTTAATATTAAGGCTTAATTGATATTAGACCATTTATCAGCCCAGGTTTCTCCCCAAAGATAACTGGGGTTTATATCTTTGTCCGGTAAAGATTAAAGAGAATGTGTGAAAAACAAGAAAAAAAGCTCTTTATTTATGCCTGTGAAAATCTTTTGTTGCCAGATATTTTGCAGCATCTTTCATTATAGGCTGTTTCCTGATGGCTTGAATTCTGATTACGTATCCTCAAGAAGTCAATGTGATATTAGTTCCACTGATCTTGTTGACTTTGCTTTCATGTGCAGCAGGTAGCGCTGGGGAAAAGCAGAAAAGATGGAGTCATTATGGATTCTGAAAGAAGTAAAAACAAACACCCACCACAGAACACTTGGAAGAACATAGGAGACCCTGCAGCACAGTTCTGCTGGAACAACCCACTCATCCCCACAAGCTTTATCTTTCTGAGTGGAAAATTTGCATGGCAATACAGACAAGCTTGTGCGAGAGGTGCAGACTAAAGCCTCCGGGTACAGGCAAACAAGGCAGGGCTTTCCAGCAAAAGACACCTAGGAAATGACCAGTGCTGGACAGAAAATATGGATGGATTCCAGTTCCCTGATCTGCCCAGTTTTGAGGGACTTGTCACTCTAGGTAAGCATTAGGCTCTGTCCCCATATTTGAGTTTTATGAATCAGCTGTAAAATGGGCATGGTTTTCAGTGGTATTTAGATGCTGGAAGCCCAGATGTCCAGGGAGAGGAGAGAATCAGTTCCAGTGGAAGTGAGGCAGGTTGTTCCTACTAGGAAAAGTATGACACTAGATGCCTATTTCTGTGTTTTGAAGTAATTTTGAAAGTCTGACCCTCATTTTGTTTAGCTCAGGTTGCCCGAGCCCTTGTTCTAAACAGTGCAGCTCCCAAGCTGGACTCAGGAAAATCTAAGTTAATCAAAGGTGATTAGTAAAGTTGATTAGTAAAGTGGCCATCAGGAAATGCAAAGCAGACAGATTCCCTCCTGCTCTCACAATCCTATTAACATGGAGCAAGCCACACACGTACCTACATGTCTTCCTATATATAATTGTAGGGCACAAGGAGATTCCTCACCTGGAAATTTTTTGCTTCATTATTATGCCCTATAGGATGTAGCAAATTTGATCTTTTTCAACTGTGAGCTCAGCACTGCAACTCCTTATTAAAGAATGGTTCCTCTTTCCTGAAGCATCCAGAGATTTCCTGGCATGAGAAGGTTCCTGTCTGTGATAAAGTTTTTCACAAATTGAGTCTGCAAAGGCAAACCTGTTTCATCCAGTTTATTCTTCAGCTTATTTGTTACATGGTAGAATGCTTAGATAGAATGCAAGGGAGAGAACAGGATATCTGGTGCTTAGGGAAAGAGCATGTAGGTGACCTTAATTTTGCAGATTCCCAAGGTATCAATCAATTGAAATGCAAAGGTTTTGCAGCAAAACCATGGCCTACATGACTGACATATCAATGGAACCAAAGGTGAGCAACCTAACTGTTACTAGGTAGTTTTCCCTATGCAGTGCTAAAAAGCTAAGGCACTGCCACTGAAAAACAGCAAGGGAAGCCAGAGAGGGAAAACATGCACACACATCTCTGCATATTTCAGATGGTGGAATTGGAGGATCTTATTCACAGTATGTGCCAGTAATTGCTATTTTACAGTTCTCCAAACTACATTAGGGTTTGCATTCCTGCATTTGCACATTGATAGCTTCACACTGATGTCCTCTCAAAGCCACATTTCCCCCAAAATTTAATATTGCCAAGGAGATACTTGCCAAGTTGTGCTAATACATAGCTCTGCATGCTCAGATGCTGCTATTCCTATGATCCATTAACAATCCTCCTGGCTAAGTGCCATGTTAAGAGATTGAACGTCAATTTAATAGAACCAGAAGATGAAACCAGGTGTTCAAGCTTTGATACTTGTATCTTACAGCTGGATTTGTATCCCATCACAAAATCTCTCCATTAAAAGTTATTGGCATCTCCTAGTGAAGCAAAAAACCACAAAAAGACAAGGGCAGGACTTCATATGACAGACGAAAGGTAAAGCAAAGCCAATAAAGTATTTCACCTGGCTAACATACAGATGCAGAATAACTGGATTTTAATTCAAAGTGCACCTCTAAAGCCAGGACTGAATGAGCAGGTATTTTGGTGGCTGAATTTTTCCATTCCAGCCTGTCATAAAGGTTGAAGCAGTCAGGGTGCATTGTCATCCCTGCCACTACAGGTAGAGCAGCTGTGAGATGAAAGCTGGCTATTGACTCATTAACTAACCCTCCCCTACCTGGAAGAGTTCCTCTGCTGAATGTAACAGGAACATTTTTATTTCCTCTGAGGCATGATTTAAGGCTCCCGCAGAATTCGGAAGAGCTGTGTAATGTGAGAAAGAGAAGGGACTTTACAAAATGCAAGGAAATGCAGAGTAGGTGAAAATAAAGCTGAGTGGGGTGATTGTGGGGAATATAAGGAAATGCAAGCATGACCCTTGCTGAGGCTGCAATCCAGAGCTTCTTAATTTCTACAGATATTTTCCCTTGTTTTCAGTGGTCTTTAACCAGCTCCGTATCTGGATCAATAGAGTTTCTTTTACCAGTTTTCCAGTGTACAAGCACTACCAGTACTAAGAACTAGAAATGGAGGACAGAGCAGTGTTGTTGTTCCCCTCACAGAGTGCTCTGTACCATTGTGGAGAGCCCACCAATCTACTCAAGGTGATTTGCAAAGAGGTCTTCTGTGGTGTCAGCACAGCTGCGTATCAGGGAATTAAACGACAGGGTAAATCATTGAGACAAGAGGGGCAAAACTTTTCTGAAGAACTAACTTAACTGCCTAGTTAGAATTTGTTATGTGGCAGATAGGCCAGACTGAAAGAGGAATAGTGATAAATGCTACAAAAAGGATTTTCTAATGAGCACTATGGGTCTCCATATCCTCTGCCTTATCCCACATCCCAGATCATTCTGTCTTCCTGTGGAAGAGCCACAGAACTCAAATCCAGAGATCTAGAAACTTTGCTAAAACAAGACTTACCAACTTGATTAAAGATCCTTAGGAAAACCAGCCCGCACTTTCTTGCCCCTGCCAAAGACAGCTTTTGTAGAAGGAACTGTTAAAGGCCAAGATGATTCCTGATTATTTTCAAATGGAGAAATACTTTTATTAAAAGGGGCTTACAGTTCACAGGCAATGTTGTTATTCAGTTTGTATATGTCTCATGAAACTAATAAATAGTAGTTTTTAGCAGCAAGTAAAGAACTGCACTAGGGCGATCCTCGGCAAAATAAAGCAACTAATCCAAAATATTGCACCATTGTAGAGCACCAAAAGGGTCCTGTCACTGTGGTTACAGTCAGGTAGGTGGGATTGCAAAACACCTAGAGCTCAGCTTGCACATTTAATGTGCCTTTGCTCTGGCACAACAACAGTCTTGGGCCAGAGCTATCTCGGGGCATCCATGACACTGACTATGAGAAGACACATTGAGTAAGAGGGAGGCAGTTGCTGCAAAAATCCCCAGTGTGCTTTTCCTAGCCTGTCACCCCTTGGGAAATGTGCAGTCTTACTGTAAGACTGAACTTGTTGGATTGTAGTTCCTAGTAGCAGCCTCTTTTCACCAGCTTTTCTGTAAAACAAAATAGAAATGACAGGCAGTCAGCCTAGCTCCATATTAGAAATGAGGATGGCTGAGAAAATTGTGTTTTCTAGAAATTAAAGGGAATAATAACTAGAAAAGCTGGTTATCATTCTTCACTATGCTTTCTGTCAGCAAAACAGCTTAATGTTCTTTATTAAGTTCTTTATATAGCGAGATATAGACACTAGAGAAAAAGAGAGAAGAACTATAAAATCATTCCAGTTGTGATACACTGATAAGCTGATAAATGGGTCCATGAGGAACAGAACCACAGCTGTATATTGCAAAGCTGAGTATGCTACACTGCATCTGAAATCACATTATTGGGGAGTAGATTTGGCCATGTTCTGCACAGCAGAGCCTGAAACAGTCAAAAATCTGATGTAATTATTTTCTATTTTAGGAGTAGCCATTAAACATTCTGATGTGAATTTTAACAAGCAGCATTCTGTGAAGGAAAGAGGTCTTTTAGTAGTGTGTGGTCTGGTGAAGACAGACTTAACAGTCAGACAGAAGTCACATAGCAAAGGCGGAGGTGGCTTATAATCTGTACAGCTTTTAATTCAGTGCCCCTCTCTGCTGATTCCTGATGTGAGCTTCAAAGAGCCGTGACAGGTTGCTCCGAGAAACTCTTCTATGACTTGCTGTAGCAATTCGTCCTGGAGGTGCTCAGATTTATTCCTGTCTGCTTCACCTGGGAAGACTGAATTCTCTAAGGCTGAAGCAGTCACAGTGCCTACACACTTCGCTTCCCTTGGCAGACCCTGATCTCAGCAGGGGCTTGACATGTCCCTGACAGTGAAAACAGTAGCCAGTAGCTTTAGTGAGTGTATGTGAGGGTAATCTGACCTTGTTTCATTCCAAGGCAGGGCTGATATTCAGTACTTTTCTTAAACACAGAATCATACAATCATATATATGTGATACAAATCAAAGGCAAGTGGTAATACGACTTTACTTTCCTTTGAGGAGAAGTCTTGATTTTCCTCTTCTCACAAGAAGCGTGTTTAACAAAATGCAGACTCCTCAATCATGTGTGTAACAACCTGCTACAAAACCTTCAGTTTCCAGGAAAAAGAGAAGAGTCTGCTTTTACCAAGACAGGCTTTCATGTACAGGAATTTCATAAATCATAGAATCACAGAATGGTTTGGGTTGGAAAGGACCTTGAAATTATCCAGTTCCAACCCCTCTCCCATGGGCAGGACACCTCACACTAGACTATGTCACCCAAGGCTCTGTCCAAGCTGGCCTTGAACACTGCCAGGGTTGCCCACCTCTTTGGGCAACCTATTCCAGTGCCTCACCACCCTCACAGTAAAGAACTTCTTCTTTATATGTATATTTATCCTTATATACATATATTTCGAGGGATTCTGTCCCTCCTCCTGCATTTTGCAGCCTCTTTTCACTACAATATCTTAGGCTTGGACTGACAGTCTGCACTGGACAGTCCACACAGGAGTGGTCTGAGGAGTCTGTCTGTGTGCAGTCTTTTCACCTGAAAGACCATTGTGTCAACACATGATTTGCAAGTGTTAGTGCAGCAGGAATGCTTTGGGAAGTGCTCATCAGTATGCATACAGCGGCTGCTGTGCACAAATATGTATGAAATTTTGATCAGTGGTATTGAAATGGTGATCCTGAATCTAAATTAAGAGGCTTCTAAATAGATCAAATCTCAGTTAAACGGGAACCAAGTAAATACTGCATTTTAAAATTAGAGTTCTCCTCCATTTCAAAAAGGGAAATGTGATGTTAGTTGGTTCTCCAGGCTAGCTGAAGCCCTTCAGGGAATGGAAAAAAAACATTACTAAAATAACAGAGACATTTAAATGTGAAAAATAATTGCCTAGGCATAAGCAGGACTTTTATCATGCATGTGAAGCTTTTAAATCTTTAGATCTTGTTGAGATATGGCAGAGAGAACATAAAAATGCTTACCTGTGCAACACCCTTCTGTAATCTGCTCAGGAAATAAATTCTCAAGTAAAATAGTTACCCTAAACAAACAAAAAATCCCTAAACAGAAAGAGAATGTGCTGTGTGTGGTTGCAGGTACCACTTGTGAGGAATCTTTACAGCTTGTTTTGAAAACCGTTAAACCTTTGGACATCTTTATCTTCCACATCATCAAAGAAGAGAGTATTCCCATCATCAGTGATAGAGAAAAGGCAACAGCAAATTTTCCTCAATTCCCTTTGCACGGGAACTGAAATGCAACTTCCCTTTGCATTGTCAGCTGTAATCCTGCAAGCAGCTCTTCATACAGTCAGTACAGAACCCAGCATAAGGAAGACACCAGTGATTTTCTCTGGCTTTAGCAGTCCACATCTCACACACCCTCTTTAATTACCATTCTAACAGAGATTTTTAATCCAACCAGTGAGAAACATTTGGATTACCAGTGCAATCTTTCAGACTTGTGAACTGTACACTTATACTTTGGTGGCAAAGGTTTTCTAGCATGAAAATACCAAGATTTATCTAGCAAGATCCAAGTGCTTCTCCCTATTTAGGAGCTGTTACTGCCTTCATTCCAAATTGCACTTGAGCAGCAAATCTCCTATCTAACTCGCTGTGTGTTCAGTCATGCTCTGTAGCTTCTGTGCATTTTTCTTGTTCAAGAAACACACAGGATGTTAGTAGTGCATATCTTCAAAACACCATGTTGTCAATATTTGATTAGTTATCTGTTCATCTTAAGCCAGCCTATGCTTAACTCATCAAATATCTATGCTTTAATTGTGGGAAAGGAGAATGCAATGAATAGCAAAAGAAATAATTGGATAGCATGTAGAAAATCCAAAATCAGTTGGAAGTAGCAGTTGGAAGGCAGTACAATGCAGGCAGAATATTATCTCAGATTCCAAAATAACACTGGTACAAAATGCATCTGTGAAATAGAGACACTATCTTTGTGGTGCAACTGTAAGTGTAGCTACTTCAAATATTTCCACTGTAGTCTTACTTGAAGGGTATCAGATGTGTTGCACATTACTCTGTCCTGCTGCTGTACATCACTGTCCTGCTGCTCTACATTCTGGATTCTGTACAAACTGGGTTCTCAAAAATGACTGTTGCTTTCTGTTGTTTCCCCGTTCCAGACGCACAGAGGACATTGAGCATCCAGAGAATCTCAGTGTGGGAACACGAACACTAATAAATCAAACAAACAACTGTAGTTACCCTGACAGTCTCACATGGATCTGAAGAAGACAGTCCTGTTTGCTTTCAGCCATATTCCATATTCTGTCCTGGGAGAAGGGGGAGTGAATGCATTTTCATGCTCTGCTACGTCCACACTTGCCTCTTACACTGCATATTATTGTTGTCACCTACTTGTGTTTTCTCTGGCTTCCTGCAAACTCATTGGGGCCTGAGCATATTGTTTGGTGTTCATGTATCATGCCATATGTGCTGCCACATGCCTGTACTGCACACTAAGTAATCCATGTTTTATATTCTGATCCTTCCAGCATGCTTAGCATTTAACTGGGAAATTACAGCAAAAGGAAGCTTCTCAGTTTTGGTTACCTCAAAAATATAGGTGTGTAGGTATAATCAATAAAAACAATCAACCCACAACTGACAATTCTCTATCTACAATTTTGACATGACAAATAGTTGTGAACCCTATGGAGAAGAGTAAAATCAGTACTATGTGGTGTATCTTCGACTGTCTTCCCAAATCATCTTCATCAGATTCAGAATAGCTGCCTATACCAATTATATTGGAGACTGCCTTTCTGACCTGACATCATCTTCATTTTCCCCCACCACAGCAAGTTACAAACTCTGATCCTGACAAACATCCTGCCCTAAGTGCCAGTGCAAATAGGGTACCTGAATCTCTATTTCGTCAGTGTAAGTGGAGCAACTCCACTGAAACCAGTGAAATAATGTGAGTGGAAAAGCTGTGCAAAACCCCAAAAACTCTGCAAAAACCCAAAAAGCAAGTTTTCCTTAACCTGATACACCTGCTTAACCTCCTGTCCCATTGTGTATTAGTGCGTAGCTCTGCCTTTCAATCAGGATTGTCATGTACAGCAGCATTTCCAAACAAAAGTCCTTTTTAAATAGCATGTAAATTAATTTTCAAAGGTATTAATTCTGTTTCATGACAGGGACTCTTATTTTGAGCATGAATCAGGCTTCAAATAAGACTTTACCTGAGGCTCTGAGGATTTAGAAAGTAGCAATTAAAACCTTTTTCTTTACATAAGACTTCTGCAGATCAGTGGGACTGAGTTCTGATGCTGAGTATCTGGTGTTTGTGGAAAATACTTTCCCAACATTTCATGCCAATGTATGTCCTCTCCTAGTTGGAGTATGTAGATAGAAGAAAAATCAGGAGCCTTTCAAATGGTGAATTATTTTGAGTGGATGAAAATCATGCCTATAAGAGGTTAGTACTTACAAGCATAGATCCTCCTCCTGCCCTGTTGAAAATCAGGAAGCAATGCACTTTGTGCTGGCCCTAGAAAGGCATCTGATATGTCTTGCTATGTCCTTTTTTTACTTTAATGATGATAATATTTATACAACCAGTAAGTATATATAAGAAGGCATGGAAAAAATAACACTTCAGTGGAATGGTATTTCCACTTGCAGATGACATACCTAATGTTTTATTGATAAGATGTAGGTCGTCTATATACATATCCTTTACTTCATTTCCTTTGCAGGCAAGCAATAAATCTATCATTCACATTCGTCTCTACATCTTAATCAGTATTCTCAGTATATAAGACTGTAGCAGTATCATCTCTTATTAAGTTGATGGCTAAGAGCCTGACCTTGTTGTTCAACCACTTTCAGTGGGCTGAGAGGTTCCACAAAAGGTTTTGGGTACATGACCATCTGAGACTCTTGAGTTAGGAAGGACAATCTGCTGTTAATCTGCAAAAGCAATCAGTTCATTTTTCTACCCCTTCCCTTGTCTTCCTAACCCCAGTGCAAGTGTGAAGGTGCAGACTGAGCAATGACAGAGGTGATAGAAATGTTCACATACAAAGTCATGCTTCTTTCTGAAGTTGCTTGGATGGAAATCTAAAAATTAATGGAATTGTAGGTTCACCATCTTCACTGAGTTAGCATGTGTTCACTTACAGTAGACTTTATTTCTGTGCAAAGACTTATGCACCGTTTCAGTATCCCTTCAGCTCATTATCAGCCCTTTCAGTGGCAATAAATGTGTCTTTAGCACACTTACTTTCATTCTGATTTATAATTCACTGAGTCAACTCACTGGTCACAGTCATCTTTCATTTCCATCTGGGCATCAGAATTGTTTCTTACTCCTATTAACTGAATCTCTTTTACAATAATGGTAGAAAATAACTTGTACTTTTGATGTGGGCATAAAGAGAAAGTTGACTTAGGTACAACATGGAAGTTGGGGATGGAGATCTAGATTTATGCCACTGATGAAACTGCTCAATGGACTTTTGTATTTGAATCCCTGTCACTCTAAATCAAAACTGACAATGGCAAATGTATTGACTCATATTTTTGTTTTTCTTTAATTCATACATGTTATAAAGTTAGCTTCTGATGGTGTGTACTTTAGAACCATATCCTGGATCTCACACCTAATTTTGAGAATATTAAAACAAGAATGAACTTCATGATGCATAAAATAACAAATAGAAACAGTTCAATAGAATAAAGCAATGGTTTCTGCAGTGTACAAACATGAAAACTGCCCTGAGGAGGTCCCTTAAGCATAGCATTATAAGAGATGTTTACAAATTGAGTTTTCCATGTCACTAAAGTCTACTGCTACAAAATACGCTGTTGCTCAAAGTTAAACTGGAAAGATGCCTTCTGGCAGAGTGGAATCACTTTAGGAGCATGGGGATAGATCACCCCCAGTCAGTGAAAGACAGCAAAGAAATATTTCTGTGCCCATTCTTGGTCACTCTTGTTTTCCTATTAGCCCGCAGCTCCAACAATCTTACTTACTTTCATCAGACCTGCTTCCACTGTAAATTCTGGCTTTAGTTTCATGTGTCATTTTAATTCCATATTTGAGAAGTGGATCTGGTGGCTCTGTCTTTGTTCATTGCTTTAAGAGTACAGATGCTGAGGTCTTGCCTGGTTGGTGCTCTTTTTTCTCTACTGTTATCTTCCACAAGTATGCATGAGTGTGTATGTGTAAGAAGAAAGCAAGAGAGCAGGTAGGGGAAGAGAAGAGAATGAATAGATAAGCACTTGTCACGTCTTTAAATTACATTCACAAAGATACCAGGATATATTTAATTTTTGGTGGTTTGTTTTTTGTGTTTATTTTTTGAAATATAGCTCCTTTCTTCAGGGTTCCCCCCGCGCTTTACAAGTAGGAGAATTTATTTTCCCCTTCAGAGAGACAGAAAGATTGAGACACACACAAATAATGCCAAGTTAATAATCAATTTCTCCGTTTTGCTTTGTTTTTTTCTCATTCACCAAAATATTCCCTCATCTAATTCGTATCTCAACATTTCTACCTATGAAATACCCATTTTTGTGTGGTTTGAGCTGTGTGTTGGCTTTAAAGTTTAATTCCTTTGGTACAGCAACTGAGTCTTCTGCCAGAAAGCACCCAGATGAACTGCCAAGTCAAGACTCAATCTAATAATGCCATCTGAGGGAGACTTTGAAAACATCATTAGCTGTCCTTGCTTCTAGATGCATATTTGAATCTATACATTGTCATCTTTGGAAGTTTTGGAAGAGTTTTGTTTTGCTTTTCTGCTGCAACAGTAATTTATCACAAAATGTATTTTAAATCAGGTCAGTAAAATGTTGATCTCAAATTTTCAAATCGAGTTCTCTTTTGCCTCACATACAGTAACTGGAAGAGCACATGATTTACAGACAGTGCATGCTCAGCACTTTCTTAAGGCAAACTCCCACTCTTATCTTTCAAGCTGAATGTTCAAAAAGAGAAGCATCTCAAAACTTCAGACACATTTTGGAAGTCAAAGTGAATCTTTGCTATAGCATATTTTTTTTTACTGACTGATTTACTTTTTCTCTCTACTTTTTCATGCATAAAACAGAGAGATTACTAAATCTTGGAGCCCATGTATGTGGAATAGAATTTGTGGCCCTATAAAAAGAGCTCTCATGTTCATGTTCATTATTTTTAAGAGATCAAGCTATTTAGGTCTCTGAAAATAACCATTCCACAGCATTAGAAGTTCTCCATGTTGCAAATGTGTTCCATTACACTGCAGCACGAGGCCTGAAGGAAGATGCCTGATCAAACCTTCTTCTGCATCTTTCAGACTTTACACCTGCTTGGAGACAAGACAGTTTTCCATTCATAGACTTTCGCACCCCATCACACTGGCCAAAGCAATTCTTAATAGTAGTACTAAGCTGCAACAGCATGTAATTCATACTTGAAAATAAAGGACCAACTTCTACTGATGCAGATGCATGCAAAACAACACAGTTCTTACACTGAAACCTTTTCACTGCTAATACAGACTCAAAGGCAGTCTTACTTCCTGCCATAATACACATTTACTCATCCTTTTAGATCTCACAGAGCAAAAGTGGTTTTCACCTGTCACAAAACTACTGGAACTTGTCTTTATGTGCCACTAGCATAAGGGTTTCTTTGAAAATGCCATGGGAGAGGCATTTGCATGCAGTACATTGTGGACATGCTCCAAACGCTGCTGAACCAGAGGCATACAAATGTAGAAGTCTTATAAAATAGTGTTTGTTGTGGCTAGTCCTTGAGAGATGGCATATTGGAAAGAGAAATGAATGCATTAATTGACACCATAGCCATTCTTGCCTTAGGAGATACATGTCAACTGCTCTCTATTGGTAGTGCTGGTTAATGGCAACTTTACAGAGACCTTCACATGAAGAATCTCTGAAGAAACAAGTGGGAGTGTACATGGACTTAAGAATTGATATGGAGCAACTGCAACATTTGCAAATAGAATTTGTAAGATCTTTTATTCAGGATATGCAGATGTGCATATTGGGGCACTTACAGCTTAGTTTGCATCTAGTAATAAAGTGGCAACAATGGGCAAAAAAGAAAAGTCTTTGTGACAGAACTTGCATAACCATCTTACAGGACCTATACAAATACAGGGATTAGTGGGCAGAAAGGCATAGAGTTGAGGACATACTGTATCTTTTCTGCATCTTGCTTTTTTGCTATCACAGATCCTGTAGCTACCAGAAATAACCAGCAGTGCAATTAATCATTTTGCTGTATAGTACCAATTTTGCTTTTATTTTCTTTCACTTATGTGATATATAAAACTTAGAGATTTCTGTGTATTTTGGTTTTTATTCAATCAAATATGTTACTTAGTCTCAAGGTATGTTCAACAATGAAAACATAAGGACCTGACATAGCAGTTCACAATATAACTTCCCAGACAGCAGGAAATTCAATGTTTGTGTTCTTACCAGTTATCTGACTGGCGTAAGAATATTTTGAATCTTTCATTGGCTATTCCCTATCCTAACACAAGTTCACCTTGGAAGTGCATTGGTAGTTCCACTACAGGAACTAAGAATCTGAGACTGAAAAGAAGACACTATTACCTTTCATCAGAAGAGAAAGGACACATAGTATAGGCTGAATATAGAGCTCTGAGTTAGGAATCCTGCACTATTTCCTGTGGAATATGCTTCAACTTTGGAGATCAGAAAAGGTAATTAAAAACTCCTGTTATCAAGAAGCTTAAATTTGTCATATGTGGACGTTTGACATCCTTATGTCAAACAGGGCTACTTGAGCTGAAAATGTTGTTTAATAACTTCATTAATGATTTCAGGGAGGTATTAGAGAACGTGGTGATTAAATTTGCAGATTAACACCAGGACTGAAGGGCTGCAAGCATCTGGGAACATAGGATTAGTATTCAAAGCAATGTTTATAAATTAGAGAAATTAAGTGAAAAAATGTGAAGGCAACGTGGTAAAAGCAAGTGCAGCACAGGTCAGAATGATTGCTCCAGCATCAGGAAAACAGGGTGATGGCTAGAGGGAGTTCTGCAGAAAGGAATCTAGAGGACTTCAGAGGATCATAAATCAGACTTAAACCAGTGTTGTACTACTGTACACATAAGAAACACCATTTGAGCTGCCCACACTGACGCACAGCAGGTAGGAGATAAATGCTCCATATTTCCCTTACCTCTACTGCAACAATCTAACTCATTTGGCACATTGCACTTCACAAAAGATTTGGACCAACTAGTTCTCAGTGATGGTAGCCAGAAGGATCCCAGGTCTAAAAAACCATGGCTTTGAGGAAAGAGTGAAGAAACTGGGATGATCCAAGGATGTCAGAGCTGATGGGGCTGGGGGAGAGAGAAAACAAATTGCCATCTAGTAATAAGAATCTTCTTTCTTACATCTGTGTTCTGTCAGTAATGTTCTGTTATCATTGGACTTCTAAGGGAATATCTCTAGACAGCAGCATTTAGCTTTTTTTTGCTTGCCTACGTATTTATATCTGTTTTCTTGGCTGAATAGATAGGAAGATGTCAAATAAGTTCCATTTTTCTAGGCCAGTTTGACAGAAAGAATTCAAATATTGCTGTTTATTGTTACCCAGTATGGCTTTAAAGTTGAAATTCAGTAAAAATGCCTGACTTTGTGATGAAAATATCAAAGTTGGAGTTAAGACTTTGTATTAACTGCCTCTAATGAAAGAGAATTCCCCTACTTACTTTCAAGTACCCAGTTCAGCAGGAACAGGAAAATTATGCAGATTGTTAATATGTGACCTGTTAGCATTTTACATAGAATCATAGAATAGTTAGGGTTGGAAAGGACCTTAAGATCATCCAGTTCCAACCCCCCTGCCATAAGCAGGCACACCTCACACTAAACCATGGCACCCAAGCAGAGTAGAGGGGCAGGATCACCTCCTTCGACCTGCTGGTCACGCTAAACATTTACTTTAGTTGTTTATTTTATGGTATTGCTTAGACCATTCTGGGATCCACACCAACTGGGGCATTAGTGATTTTCCTTTTCCTTGTCTTTACAGAAGAGGATGGAATTGGGAGTGATTTATAGACATCAGACTGGTATGTGAGCAAAACATGTGTTGGACACTAGCAACCAATTCTCCCCCTTTAACAAACAAAACATGTCTTTTCCTTGGTTTTTGTCTCAAAACTAAGTACAGAATAAAAAAGAAAAAAACAAACCAGAAAGAAAACAAAGGGGACAGGGCTGCTCTGGGTCTTTGTTACCATCAAAATGCTGATGCTCATTTCCACATGAAAAAAGAGGTTTTTGGACATCATGGCATTCTGCAGACACAGGAGGACTCTTCTTCTAGAGCATCACAGTCATTTTGCCCTTGATTATTTGTATCAGCATGTGGAAGCAGCTATGACTGTGCAACTCTGTAATTTTGAAATGATTTTTAATGGATTGACATGTAATTCATAGAACTATTTTTCAAGCATCAGCTCTTTCACCACCAAGTCTCTGACACTTCTCTAGCATCAAAATCATAGAATCAGCTAGGTTGGAAAAGACCTTTAACATCAAGTCCACCCAGTAAACCATATCAGTAAGGCCCTCATCTACACTGTTTCTGAACACTTCCAGGGATGGTGATTCCACCATTTCCCTGGGCAGCCTGTTCCAATGCCTGATTGTACTCTCTGTGAAGAAATGCTTCCTAATACCAAATCTAAACCTTCCTGGCACAGATTGAGACCATTTCCTCTTATCGCTTGTTACTTGGGAGAAGGGACTAGCCCTCACCTTACTACAACCTCCTTTCAGGTGCCCCCTGAGCCTTCTTCTCTCCAGAGTAAGCACATCCAGTTCCCTCAGCCGTTCCTTCACAGGCCCTTCACCAGCTTTGTTGCCCTTTTCTGGACCCACTCTGGCACCTCAACGTCTCTCTTGCAGTGAGGGGCCCAGAACTGAGCACAGGATTCAAGGTGCAGCCTCACCAGTACCAAGTACAGGGGAAAGACTCAAGGAGAAGGGCTGCAGTGTCTATTGGTGATCCTCAGCCTCTTCTATATTCACTTACATTACAGGTATTTTCCCAGCAGTTAAGTTGGTTTGCCTTCTTTTTATCTGATGAGCACTGGATTTATATCCAGGGTATATAGATTTGACTTGTCTACACAGAGACAGACTTCACTGATAAACAAGTAATTTATTTCCAAGGTTAGTTATCAAGGGCATAGCTAACACTTGTAGTTAGGATACATCATTAAGAGCTGAGTTGAAATTTTAAAATTCAAACAGCCAGGAATGGATAATGCTTTGCAGGGCACCTCCAGTAATGACAGCAATTTTCTGAGCATCACATGCTCTTCCATGAAGTGCATCTGTAATTATTTATCTCATTAATTGGATAATCTGTTTTTATCAGCATGACCATGAGAAAATGCATTTCAGCATACAGATACAATGCTAATGCCTTGTGTGTGGTTTTATGAATTTTTCAGCCTTTGAAGTATTAATGCCCTAAGAATGTGCAGAGAAGATACTCTTAAATAATTTTCTGTCACTGTCTAAGAGCTGGTTTGCATGTCATCGTTACATAGAAACATAGAATCACAGAATCGTTAGGGTTGGAAAGGACCTTAAGATCATCCAGTTCCAACCCCCCTGCCATGGGCAGGGA
>JBCJKH010064560.1:0-16291 GCA_039877255.1 Loriculus beryllinus
TTTAACCTTTGCTCAGGCAATACTGAAACAATTTGTAAAGTAGTTGAGGTTGGGACCTGGGCCTGGAAATCCCTAGTCCAATGCCTTTCTCAAAGCAGTGTCAACCAGAACAGGTTATTCACGGCCTTGTCAGTCGGATTTTTATTAGCTTTTAGGATGGAGACTGGGCAGCCTATTCCAGTAACTACCAGTCAGTAACTGATCACCTTAATTACTTTGTTTATGTAAAATCATCATTATTACTAAGTGTCCATGTAAACTACTTGAAGCAAAAGTAAATCAAGAAAAAACATTTTGAATGAGAATGATAATGCCAGGTCTATATACTTCTGAGCAAAGAAACTTAAATGTGGCCAAATTTTAAAATTCTGAACATCTGCATGCCTTTGCTGTCTGGTAGGAAGTACCTTCAGAAGTATACTGTTCTGAATCCTCCTCTGAATTTAAATGGATTAAAATAAACCCCAGCAATTAGTGCTTTTTTTTTCATAGCTGCTATAAAAGAGATCAAGGAGCCAGAAGACATTGCAGGAAAATACAGGTGTTTTATGAGAATACTCAGAAACCTTGTCTGAGCTAAGCATGCTGTTGAAAACTTCATCTTGGTTACCTTTGTAAGCTAATGTAATCTTCACTACTAATTCTTGCCTATTATCAGCCATGCTGTAAATGTGAATGAAACTAACTTTTGCAGTCAGTGTTAGATGATTTGTTGGTTTTAAAGTTCTAGCTACTAAACAGCAGATTTCAAGCACTGAAAATAAGTAGGTTAACTTTTTCCATGCTTCTAGAGTTCTACACAACTGTAGAAGGATTTAGATACTGGAAAGATACAGGAGTTCAGTGGGGGTTTTCCCACTAAGCGCAAGATAATACTTTAGAAAAAGCATTATCTATCCTAAAGAAAGTAATTGCTGATAAGATACCATTAATCTTGGGGATGGTAAACTTTTACCCTTAGTGAATACATAGTCATAAAGCTTACAGTGGCAGAGATTACAATGAAGGTATTTAAAAATTACTTTTTGTCCCTATAGATTACTCGTCTTTAATTTAAAGCCAGATGAGGCCAAAGAAGTAGTTTTTTTAAAAAAAGTCTCTTAAAACAAAAGCTGTGCTGCAGAGTATGCACTGATGGTCTAAAGCATAGGGAAATGCAGAAGGGATGCCTGTACATCAGCTAAATAATAAGGTTAATAGGACAGTTGTTGCTCAGTTTATAGGTGTTATCTTGCTAGTTCTGGGCTGTCCAAGTCCTGTTCCCACTCTTCCCCCCCTTCCCCTCTTCCCCGCCATGTTTATATGTGGGCATCATATTCTCATTCTGCCTAAACAGGTGGTACAGGTGGATGGTGGTGACAGCATTGCATTGCCTGATAATAGGGGTTTATACCTTCAGATGTTTAATGGCTTGGAGGCACTGTACTTTTAAGTATAAAGCACAAATAAGAGTCTGCAGTGACATGGCTTGAATTATTGCTTTTCATTTTTAAGTTATCATCCATTATAGTAAAAGAATAACAAACGCAGTGCTGCAGTTTGTGGTGCTGATCTAAAGTACAGCTAGTTTCCTTAGTAATGCTTACTCTGAAGTTGTTTTTGCTACCATTGTCTGTCCAGAAAGTACGATTTAAAGGAGGACAATCTCCATTGGCAAACACTAGTAATAGTGATCATGTACAGAAGCAGCTCTGAGGCATTCAGGAAAGCTGTAACGTAGGATAATCTGATGAGTACAGGTTTATAATCCTAGTCCCAAAGGGATGGACCAGAATGGCAATATATTCTTAACAAGAATGGATACAAGCCTACATCATGTAGGTGTCAGTAGTCAAAAATACATATGAGCAAATGCTTTACTGTCAGTCTTGCAATAAGCACTCATGCTATGAGAAAAATCTTTCCAAAAGTATCTTAGGCAATACTTGATGCTGTAGTTACATTCTAAATTCTTCTGGCTGTAAAATACTTCAGTCAGTGACTTTTAATTTGTAGTTTGGAGGTCACACAATTTCTGTCCAACATCTAAACTTACAACCTTATATATGCAGGACAAAGTTGCCTAACCTGTACTTTTTCCTTGCTGTAAGTTCTGTAATTCCTAAAGTTGATTTTTGTGAGGCAGGGGAGGAGAAGGAATGTGAAGCTGCTGAGGACAAAAAAACCTTTCTGTATCCCAGCTGCTAATTTTTAGTGGAAATTAAACTAAACACTTCTTCCTTTCCCCCTGCCCCTCCCCCCCCCCCCCCAAATTCCTTTTTCATGGCATAGTACAAAAATAATTGCTATTTGCATTATATATATATATATATATATATATGTATATATATATATATATGATAACCTGGTCTAGTCATGGAATTAACCATCTGTTTTGGAGATGGACTACATGACTTCACTGAATATGAACTGGTAAAGTGATAATTATTGTAATTCTGATGTTGTGATACAGATATTTATTGAAGTGACCTACTTGCAGAAATAGAGGGGAATTAGTTACCTGGTTTAAAGTTCCTGGGCATTAGTATTCTACTCCTTGTCAACAGTATGTAATTTTGGTGTAAAACTGTTTTCTGAGTTTAAAACAATCCTATATTGTGAAATCTTTACTTGTATTTTCATCACATTATATTTTCGCAAAACCTGTTTCTTGACCTGTCAGAACACGTATGCATTGCATGCTTTACGTAAGTGGACAAAGCCAGCATCAATATTTAAAATGCACTCCCTCATTTATTTCTGTAACTGTTAAGAGTATTTGGTTATAACTTAAAAGATTGTTTTCCCAGTTACAGGTTTAAATTCCAGATTTATACATGTCCTTTTTCCTCAGCGGATGCTAAAGCCAGAGATAAACAATATAGTAGTAGCTTTCTGGCAGACAGTTGTATGCTGTTCAGAAATGAACATGCACAACCACCATCTCCAAACAGGATAAAAAAATTACACTCAAAATGTGTAATTTCTTGTTATGTTTAATGGAATTGGTAACTGAATCTACCAGTTAAACACATGAAACTTGAACTATATATAGAATGTCTGCTGATAAATGTCAACTATATAAAATATCAGTTTTATTATAAAGGCACTTTTATTTAAAATCAAAGCAGCATTCAACGTAGATACTGGGCTAGGTCCTTCTTGGTGAACATTCATTCTGTATGTGTAAAGGAATCAAAAGTCATCTTAGTCAAGCCTGAAGAAAGTGAGAATGAGAAAACAGTAGACCTCACCCTTGTCTTCTGCTGTCCAAACATTTCATTTGGCTACCCACTAACAGGGTTATTGCTGTCATGAGTTTGGTGAGTACTACAGTTGCTTCAGGACACATAAACCAATTCCGATAGGTATAGCTTACTAAATCCAAGAGGTCTGCAGCTAGAGATTAAGGTAATACATTGGCAAAATAATGAGCAAACCCTTATGACTGCTTGTCAGCTTAGTGCAGGTTTTGCACAATGTTCATCATGTAAGTCTTAGCAAATGTGACTGCAGTATAACATTTATGCAATTATAATAAAGGATTCTACTTAAATATTTCATTTTCTAGCTACTGAAATTGTCAATTTTCAGCAGATTTTGTTCCATTATTTGAAACTGGAACTCTACTATTAGTGCCAATTCTTGCTTCTGCTGGAATTTTAAAAATGCAGTCTCAGTGAAGTTTTTGATTAACACACAAAGACATACACATAAAGGGAAATGCTTTTTTTCCCCAATCAATCAAAAAAAGAGACTTTTAGAACAGTTTTGTTATCTCACTTCTTTTGGAGCATCTAATTCGTCCTCTTCATCATCATCCTCCTCTTCATCTTCCTCTTCCTCCTCTTCTTCTTCCTCTTTTCTCAGCATGCTGGAAATCTGCCAAAACAAAAATCCAACAAAAGTAAATCAACTGTTTGTTCTCCTAAAAGAAAAAAATTTCTATTGGCATTCCCACTCTAAGTACTTGCAGGTTGTTCCTTTGGGTGTGTGTGTGGGGGAAGTAGTTTAACCCTTCAACTTCTATTAATATGCACAATGCCAACAGAAAGATACATGGCACAGAATATAAGTACAGTAATGAGTTTTTTAAAGCTAAGAAAATCCCCATAATCCTGGGCACTATTATAGGATAGGGAAAATTACGTGTTGATCAAATCAATGTTAAAAATGAACAAGCTGTAAGGTTTTTTCTGAGTTGCCTGGTGAGGCAGCAGGCTGAAGATGACTATTAAGGCGTAATTTTAAGGCGTAATTTTATCTTGAAGACATCAAACCTCTTCAGTGAAGTGAAAAAATCAGCACTATGCTGTCTAAGATGGTTTTGAGAATAAATTATTCAAAGTTTACTAGAAGAGTCTTGATTCATGTATGAACTTCTTTCCCTGCCCATCAGTGCTTGCCCTTCAGAATGATCCTTTTTTGGTTCATCAAATGTTAAAAACAAGTGCCAGCTGCCAAGCTCTCATCTCCTCTGACAGATTCTGCAATCTATACTTTTTTCTATGAGGGCTCAATCTAATTGCTACTGAAAACAGATTCTTCACAGAAGATTCAACATTTACAATTTAAAGTAGAATACATTTTTTGTTTTTCTATCCCCATGAGAAAAGAAACATTAAATTCAAAGATAGCTATCCAAGTCATCTGGAAAGCTTTTGAAAAGTGATTTTAGGTTCAGCAGTTCTTTAAGGGCATCTGCAGCCCTAATTTTGGTTATATTTTCTGAGTTCTCTTCTACACAGTGATATAATAAAACTTCAGTATTGAAGACAAAACTTCCTTTTTTTTTTTTTTTTTTCTAACCAACCCCCTATTTTAAAAGTCCTTAAATGCTGGTTATTAAATTGACTTCTGAGATCTTATAATTCATACAGCTATGTACGTAACAAAAGTTTTTTTGTGTGTGCATAAAGCAGACTGCAATCATTGAAGTAATGAAAGCAGAAAAATCATTTGTCTTGTTGATGCTCACAAAGTACATAATTTAGCTTGAAGCAAATGCTTGCTTACAAATCTCTGAATGTAACAGAAAATGGAGTTAATAATTGGATGAAGCTGGGTTAACTTGAGTCTGAATGCCTAAACCAGCACTGTTTCACTCTGTGAAAGAAGGAAAAGATAATGACACTGATTTGTAATTGGAGATCAAGGAATGCTGCAGATTGAGCCTGTTAAAGGTAGCATTGGATAGACTGATTTTCCAAGTTTTTTCTAGTTAAGAGCGTCTGAAATTCTTAAGAAGATCTTCAGTCCTATTTCTGAAATAGGAGGTGCTATGTTGGCTTTAAGGATTTTTTTCTGCTTGCTACCCAAGTACCTCTGACCGTGCTGGAATTAACTAAATAGTAAATTAAATATTAACACTGGTGGCGGTCAGATAGCTAAACCTAAGAGCCAAAAAGGATCAGCGTAAGGAAAGTGAGAAAGGAAATTAATTCATGTTATTTTGCCATAAAGCTAGAACATATGGGTACATGAAAATTCAATTTTTGATTACTTAGTGCTGAAAAAAATAATTAAAAAATGTAATGGAATCTGACAATTTGTTGCTCAAAATGTTATGTGAAAATGAATTTGCACATAGGTGGTGACTGTCCTTGCTTAAGTTAAGCTGTGTGTTTCACTGTGTGCTACTACAGAAAGCATGCCAGTTCCCTCCTCATGTCTTACAAACAAACAGTGTTGGGGCACTGGATATAGACATTTTCAACCATGGTTAAAATGATACTTTGCTGTCTTAGAGGGCAGGAGCAAAACAGTCGGCTATATTAAATGCATGTGGATAAAACTTGTATAGTTAAGTTTAATTTAAAATATCTGGAAAAGGTCATTCTCTCCTGCTGTAGTTCTGCCTAAATTACAGCATACCACCCTGCATCAATAAAATCAAATGCTGAAGTTAAAACTGCCAAGTAAACAGAGGGATTTACAAAAGATTATAGTGAGTACTTAAGTAGCCTTTTCAGAAATCATGTAAAATTATCTGAAATAGTCATGTTTAAAAAAAGACTATAACCCCTAAAGAGGTTTTCTCATAGTGAGGAGCCATCCTATGAAAAACAAGTTTTCCTGGTGCACAGTAGGGTTTTTTTTATCTTTGGAACTGTCCTGAACTGAGTAAAGGTAGTGTATCCATGTACACGTCCATGGAGCTAAGGCTTTACCTTAACACATTCTTTTAATACAGTGATCTAGCATTTAATTTTTCTTACCTGTACTGTCCGCAATGAAGATTTTAAGGAGCCAGTTCTTTGCATGGGGGACTTTGAATTTGCACGAACTATGTCTAAGCGAGATTGATAGTCTGGTGGATGAAGTGAGCTCCGAAAAACCTGTTCAGATGAAGAAAGCTGTGACTTGGGTGCCGTGATACATTCACCAAGACTGAAGCTAACAAAAATGCAGCACTGGCCAATTAAACCTCCTTTAGAGATCTGCATCAACAGTAGTTGATCAACACTTCTAGTTGAAACATCCCTGCTCAGCCCGAGATCTGTCACTTAGTGTGGTCAAAGAGATCTAAGGGGATTTACCAGGTGGAAAACTGCAGTAGTTCCCCACTGACATACACAGCTGTTTCAGGCTAACCTAGGGGTAGGAGCCCCAGCAACTCCCTTCAGGTCTCCATTTCTTGGAGATGAACTCTTTGCCCCTTCACTTGCAAATCCTTGCTGCCAGTCACAGCTGCATCAGAAAAAATTCAGCTGATATGTTCAACTGTGCGGCTCAAGGAAAATTTTGGAAACCTTTAGAGTATAGGAGAGACTATAATACACATTGTATTTACAAGTTCTTTCCAACAGACAGAAAGAATAAATTTTAGGACTTAACAGCCTGATGCTGTTTTTGCAACACCTATTAAGAAAGCCAAGGAAGATAGTAGAATTATGGAATTATCAGTATTTTTGTGGAGAGTAAATATTGTCCAATGAAAAGGCAATTTAAAAGGAGATTACAAATCTGGTTGTGAAGATAAAGTATTAACTTGAAGGATATTTTTGAATTTGTGCCACATGACATTTTAATTGTAAAACTAGAACAGTACAAAACTGCCATGGTGTAGTTTAAATAAAGTAAAAATACCAAGCAGTCTCAAATGTGACTGTCACTAAAGAATCATGATTCTGTATGTCTTACAGTAAATGAATACTGCCATCCTTGGTCCTGGGCTGTGTCATGGAAAAAAAAAAAATAAAATGAAGACTGATAAGATTTACAAAACAAACAACAAAAAATCCAAACAAAAACCCCCCAAATGATCCAACTTTCTTGACAAGCTGAACACACATATACAACATACAAGTTTAAAGGTCCAGCATCCAGAAGAACTGCAAGAATGAATAAAGGACTGAAAAACATGTCTTGGGAAAGGGAGACTGTAACTCAGAGAACAGAAAGGGTGACTTGAAAGGGAGGTGTAACTGCCATAAGGTAAAAAAAGCAATTTGATTACAAATAATCTCCTAATTCTAGAACAGTCTAATAAAAAATGACTGAAAGACAAAAATAAGCAAATAAAACTCAGAATAGAAAGGATTTTTAATGAAGTAATTAGTCTTTAGAACATCTCACAGCAGTGTAAGATTGTCTCTACTGTGCATTTTTTACAGTGAGATGACTGCAGAGGTGTTCTTTAAGAACTATGATGAGCTGAGCTGGGAGTGTCAGTTAATTTAGGAAAGTCTCTTATCTGTGTTTTGCGGAAAAGACTAGATTGCCACTGAAGTTATCTGTTTTTAATAGCTCTGAGTTTGTAAACCTGAACGCTCTTGCTGCAGAAGTGCAAAAAAGGCTCAGTATATGTAAAAAGCTTGCTTTGGGAACCAGAAACATACATTACATTTTCTGCCTGCGACATGGATATTCCCTAAGTGTGGAAAATTTTTTTATGTAGTATGTAAATTGAAAAGCAAATCTTAATCACTCTTACCTCTAAATCTTCTTCTTCATCAATATTTTGGATATTTTGGTAGGCAGCAGTATATATCTCTAAAGCTTTCCCATGGAATAACATTTCAATGGTTATAAATTCAGAAAATATGTTCTAAAAGCAAACAAAAACAAACGTTTTCTTAATCCAGTACATTTTCACTTCAAAAAAATTTCTGAATTCTGTACTTGGTACTTACATGATACAATTAACTGCCCAATACCGAGAAATTTGAAGTAGTTGGACCTGAATTTTAGAAATCAAATATAAATGCTGGCTGGGCTGTCACTTGCGCAGCTGTCATTTCATACTAAATTCTAAGTAAACACTTGAAAAGCAAGTGCAGACTCATTAGGAATGAATAAAATGTCATGCTGAAAACTCACTTAATGTTCCCCGGTACATATTTGCAAGATGTAGTCAGTGGATTTTCTGCTTTACTGTATCCTTTTTTTTGCTTTACTTTTATCTAACAGGTTGGGGATAAATTATCTCTAAATTATATAAAAATATATAAATTTATAATTTATATATAGTATAGATTTTTATTCCATATATATAATTTATCAGTATATATGTTTTTTATAAATATATATAAAATTATTTATATATGTGATTTACAGATAATGACATTTTATATAACAAAATATACTTTATATATAAATTCCTACTTAATGATGACATCTTCAGATCTCACGCAATTTTTTTTGTATTACTGTAACATCAGGTTACATCATTGGTTTGGCTGTTTTTTTTCAACCATCTTTCATTCTTCCATATTTAATCTGTCTCCCCTCCAACAAAAAGGTATCTTACATCAACAACTTTATAATTAAATCTGAGATCACATAATGCAAATGGTTATCAGTCACTATAGTCTTTGGGACTTATGCCACTTAATGTTTTACATTAAGAGAGAAATGAAGGCTTTGATTACTTGCAGTTACTAAACATTTTGTGCTTTCGGCATCAGTAAAAGTTTTAACTGGAGTAACCCCCACAAATCTCAGCATGGCTAGATATTTACTTATCACTGTTTCTGATAATTTTGCTGATGTTAATCCACATACATCATTCCACTAACAAATGCAGCTACCAGTAAAGTAGAACACAGCAAATGTTGGAAGGTGCAGGCACTAAATAATTAGATGCAGCAAAATTCTGAATTCAATAAACTGTAAGGATAATGAATTAACTTTTCAAATTCAAAACTTCTAAATATTTGGATTATGAAATATTCATGAATATCACACGATCTGCATTTATTCAGGCTTAAGTTAATACTAAACCTTGCTAATCTTGCCAAAGAGTATAGGAATTGTATTACGCAAGATGAAATGTGATGTCACACTGAAATGTGAGCACACGTACTTTTATGTCTCTTATTTTCTGTTTCTCAAAGTTATCAATGGTTTCCTTTAACTGCTGAGTTGTTCGAGTAGCATCCAGTGAAGCTCTTTGTAATTCACTTTCAGCCTGGTAAAGGTAACATAAAGGTGAAATTAGTCCTGTGTTTGCTACAAAGATACTTGCTCTAATTGCCATGAAAACATTTATGGCTGGGTTTTCAAAATACTACGCATCTAAGCTAGTGTATGTGTAAATTTGTTTGCATCTTAATAAACAAATAAAGGTGTCTTCCACCCCATTGTGACTTTTGAAATGTGAGAAATGACTAGCTGCAGCCAGTCAGGAAAAGTCCCACTAGCCTAAATCTATGTTCTGCTAATAGTCATGTGCTAATTCCACTGAGCCTGACACTCCGCTGATGACAGCAACTGAGTTCAGGGAATAAACCCAGCACACATGTTTACCTTTCAGAAAAGTCGAGGGTTTTTTCTAAAGGAGTAAGGAGAGGGCCTTTACACCTTTTAAAAGGTGTAAAGGAGAGGGCAGGAGTGCACAGGCCAGAGCGGTGGATAAGCAGAAAAGATCACCCTTCATTTTCAAGTAGTGCAGACCAGCCTGCTGGGTCTAGGATTAATCTTTTCCATGTGCTGAGCCTCATCTTCCTAAGTTTTTATAAATTATTTAAATATACAATAGAGCAGCAGCTGGAACTAATGCACTTTTCATGTAAGTATTTCAATCAACAGACTAGAGTTAATATTTTTAGATTTAAAAGCATTTCAGGTATTTTGTATGTTTACGTTACTAGCATATTTTATAAAAAACATCTGCAGTAGGGCACTGGGAAGTGTACACACCAATCAGTCCCTGTTTTTCTTATTTTGTTGCTTCAAAAAGCATTTTAGATATATATTTTAATTAGATATGACTACAAACTGTATAGAAATGCATACTACCATTTAAATAAAGGTATTGAGGCTATTCTGGTTAAGTAAAGTCTGAGAACTGTGTACTATTTGTACTATTACAAAGTAACAACGTAAGGATGTAAGAGCTTGATCTTGAAGACTGTAAAATTTGTGTCTAAACTTATTTTCTGTACATTGCTGGTCAAACAAAACTAGTGAAGACAATATTTACTTACAGCTTCTGTTAGCAAGTATCATCATAATATATTTTGTCCTGAGATCTGGGAGTAGTATATGGATCAAGTAATCGAATTCTACAATCAAGATGTAGGATTCTTCCCAGATCTAGTTTTTAGTGCTACAGGTATATGGAAACCTAAGGCATAAAGTGTGCTCTGTCTCTTCTTTTTCTCTGATTAAAATCTGTTAACCTTACATTACACAATTACAAATTTGAAACAATCTTACAAAAATGGCTTAAAGTCATAGGCACAATTCTGCCATTACCAGGCAAACAAAGTTGATAATCATCTTCAGTAATACATAAGGTCACATGTGCATCTCCCTTTCTTAATTTTGCTCAACACAGGAGGGAAGCAGAGTAAGGAAAGACATTTTGTGAATTCTCAATTATTACTATCAGTCACTCTCTGTAAATGAAGGCAGCTGTTACACATAAGCAGCCCTTACACATGCAAATACAGCATGTTATTTCTAGGCTAAATAAATGTATCTTCTCAAACCATCTTAGACTGGCCAGATTTTGTGTGCAGATGCTTTGGGAAAGGAATTTGGTTTGTTGCAGAGTGAAGTGTCTAAACTTGCAGAACCTGCATAGTTTGCACAACAGCAGTTTGGTATTTTCTCTTCTGGAGCACTCACCTGTGACTGAAAACACTAGTAAAGGAAAACAATGGCAAAACAATATTTCATAGAAGTATCTGTTTTCACGTTGTGAAGTATCTACCTCAGATATTTCAAAACATCTGTGTATGTGGAGGGTGCTATTATGATGTTGTCTGAAGTTTCCTGCTGTAAGACATTACATATAGTTTGTTCCAGCTTTGCTAGAATTCAGGTATCCAGGCCAAAGTATTTCAGGACAGCTGTTTGTCTTGGATGGGGGTTTGGTTATTTACTTATTTAAATACTGATAATAATAATAAAATAATAAAAATAACCAGACAACCTTGGTGGACCATTTCAGGATAAAAAATAATTGTGATTCAAAGGGGAGTGAGTACAGAGCCTTTGTTATCTGTGACCAAAACTGTTACCTGCTGAAACATCACAGTTGCTTAAGAATAACAGAACCACTACTAGAGCTGTGCTAACAAACATGGTGTAGGCCTCTCTCAAACGTAAAAGCGGACCTGCATATATATTCAGGATCAAATGAACATATTCCTGCTCCCAGTACTTTTTATGCATTTTGTGTTGATCACTTTAAAATGCCAGTATGCAGCGTTTGATCCCTTTCACCATACGCAAAACGAGACTATACTGAGGTTTAAAAACTCTTAAGGCAGAGTCTTAAGTACAGAAAACACAGGTGTTACAAGAAGCTCAGCCACAGGAGGATATTTGGGAGTAGCTTAGCAAAGAGAAAAGAAGAAAGAAGCTAGGTGCCAGCCACGTACCCATGGAATCGACTGGGAATTAGCACAAGAGAGAGAAAAATGCACCCAGTCTCCTTTTAGGGAGAATAGCTTACTGTTAGCATTTACTTCCAGTGGAAGAAAACTGCATCACAGCTGAGGTTCTAACCCTACGGCTGACATCTGTGTGTCTTTATTACATGAGGAATTCTAATTAGTAATCACATAATTTAAGTGCTTTAATTAATATTAAATGGGAATACTTTGGCAGAAACAAAAATAAACGTAATTCCCCTGGGTGGTATCTGACCACCAGAGTCATTTCTGCTCTTTCTGCAGTCCCATGCCACAAACACTAGAAAGATCCTAATTTCTGAAATAAAGTTGATGAAATCTAATGAAGACCAAGACTGCCTCACTCTTGAGTCCAATACTAGAGTGTAATAAAAAATAAACAGCACATTATTATGAACTTAAATGCTGTATCATAATTCATACAGGGACTGAAGTGGGATTGCCTTCATCCCCTTTATTTTGTCATTCTTAGATTGTGATTGCTTTGGAATTTGAAACTTCAGTGAGATTCTAATGGAAATTCTGTGGAAGCTGTTTTTCTCTCTGTGATACCTAATAGCATACTGCGGAGGGTCACTGGTCTTTTGAAAGGAAGAGTAGTCTAGCTGAGTATTCTACTAACAGAATAACAACTTTTCATGCTTCATCTCAGTTGGAGGAAAGTCAGACCTCATCTAGAGCATCATCTAGGTGCAAGGAAGCACAACAGCTACCGAAGTGACAAATAAGAAAAAAAAATCAACTAAAACCCCACATAAGTAAAAAAAGGAGTTGTCTGATTACACTTTCAATAACCTCCAAATTCCCAGATGTGATCTGTGCCTACCTCTGCATAAACAAATAAAATGCTTTGTAGGTTTTTTTTAATAAAAAAGGGACTAACAAAACAGCTCTTGTAAGCTGTAACTTACAATAACATCGTAAGATTTAAGGAAAGATTGAATATCAATATGGGAAACAGTCCCTCTAAAGAGCATTCTTTTCATATTACTTTCTAAACATATTAGTTTAATTCCTGAGAATTTTTAAAAATATTTCTTATAATCATTAGAAATAGAGGATACAATAATGTGTCGATCTGATGGATTCCGCTGACGTGTCTTTTCCAGTTGAGACAATTGCTTGGCTTCTCGGTTCTTTGCTGTTAAAGTTGCTTTAAGATCATTCTGGAAATAAAATGGTTTAGACATGTTTGAAATAGATCTAGGAAAATACAAAAAATGCACTTCACACATACATTGCTTAGAAAACATAAATGAAACTTCTGCTTTAAATAAAACCAGATTTTACTGATCTTTGTTCTATTAAATGATCTCCTAAAAGAGAAGTTAGTGGAGATCAAGAGCGTTTAACACCTTGCACAGCTCTCTGTAGCACACACTACAATTTAAAATGTGGGGGAAAAAGAGAAAAAAATATTTACAGCTTTTTGTGAAGAGCACAGTAGATGGTCAGAAGCTGAGATCCCCAAAGCACAAAGACAGGCCCATTGCAGACTTAGCAACGGAATAAAGACGCCACTTAGAAATAAAAAGTGGCATTTAATAAAACAGTAAGAAAAAAACCCAAAACAGGCAGCAGTCAATACCAGTCAGAAGTTACTAAGAACGCAAAACTGCTACACAGAGCTTAAAGGGCCATAGAAAATCCATGACTGAAAGGGTTAAACTGCAGTTAGTAAAGTGCCTAAATACAGCTGGAGCAGAATACATCATAGTAATTATGTGGCTAGAAAAGATGAAACTTGCTGATCTAGAAAAGGCAGAAACTGTTGATAAATATTTATGCTTCTCACTTCTAAAGGAGGTTGTACTTCAGGAAGACCTGTGACAGTTTTAAGAATGGTTACATACCACGCTCAAATTCTTGTTCATGCTATAAATACTTTTGCAAGTAGTGTGGCATACATGGAATATAAAATTGCCAGTCAGATGTTTATCACTCCATTGACCGTGGTATGGGAAATGGTATTAATTTTGATGGCTCTAATTTAAAGGAACAATGCCTTAGAACAAGTGGAAATACAGCCCTGTATAGTCCCTCTTTCCTGTATAGGGACTGAAGTCTCACAAAATCTGAGACGGGAGTTGGGCATGCATTTCAAACCATCATTTCTTCTAAAAAGGCCAGAACAGAGTGGATTAAAGACTATCATCTTGAGAAGCTGTCTGTGCTCCTTCCTTGGATTTCAGGATTTTAACATAGTTGTAGGTCTCCTTCACATGTAAAGAAAGACAACCAAGAATGCATCTCTTTTATAAGTTTTGTGATCCTGTGACCTGTGGTCCAGATCACTAGTCAGTGACAAGCACAAACATGCCAAGTTTCCACATGCTGTGTTTCTTCAATAATGAGTCTGTACATCAGGTCAGGGTCAAAACATGGCAGCTTCTTCATTGTTTCTATCCTTACTGTCAGTTTGCATGTCCTTGTGTCATTTATGTATGACTGTCATTTTGCTTCATCTTTAGGAACACAGAGATGGTTTCTTATAATAAAAGCAACTTCATCTTTAGCCCTTCAAAACTATTTTTGCTGCTGTTCCTTCAAAAGGGAGTTTACACTACCTTTAAGGCCATCTGAAAGACTGTTGGAGAGGGCTTTCCTTTTTCCTTTATGAAAACCATGCAAGAAGAGCAATAATAGAAAAAAAAAAAGGCATTACATTTTAAAATTTAAAGGTAGAAACCAGGAAGACCTTTATTTTTACCACTGAACAAAATAGGTTTGTATTTAATGCATGTTTGTGTTATTTAATGATGGCTGTGCTAACAGTACTGATATCCCAGCCAATCAGATTTAAAGTTGTGGCTAAAAGTTCTGACTTCCATGCAGTATACTGTTGAGAATGCTGAAGAAGTCACTAGGGTTCTAGAATTACCGTTACCAAATTCAGCATTTTCTTTCTAGCACATAGTGACTTTGGAAGTACCTACAGGGACAGCACTGTTCCTCTCTCTGTTCTCTGTAGCAACAGCCTCCATCAAACATACTTCTTTGCTAACCTGAGAACGATTTGGTGCGACTGTAGCTATAGTGGTGGAGCTATATGCAAGTCTTGGATGTACAAAGGTAGGGCACAGTTACATACATATTTTGTCCAGGATGCTGAAAAATCAAGGTGCAGAAAAATACCCTGAACAACATATTCAGAAGTCGAAAAAAAAAATGCCATATGGTGAAGGAACTAAGGCCCAAATTATTAGCTAACTGAAAAGAATGAATAATTGTTTTTACTAGCATCTAAATACCTTAATCCAGAAAAAACCAGACCATCACAGAGCTCTTTAATCATATAACAAGAACAAAAGATTGGTGAACTCCTTCATTTAAAACAACACCACAAACATCAACTAAAACTACACTACAGACTCTCCTACATTCCTCTTAAGTATCTTCAGACAAAGATTTTATACATTTTTTGGAAAAAATACTTTAATTATAACCAAGGAGAAATGGGATGGAATAGCCAGTGAGATAAAGGTCAAGTACAGAGAATACAAAATTATTCATAGTCCCTCTGGCTTTGAACTATGAATTCAAATCACACGTCAGAACTCTGGTCACCCACCTAATTTCAAAACATACAGAAGTACAGCTACAGTCCATCCACCAGACAAGGAGCTGGCAGATCCTCATCACTGTATTGTTACCTGCTTTAGTCACTGAAGTTATTAAAGCAAACCAATAATTTCTTCTGCAGGTGGATCACCTTGGTTTTATGATGTCCTGTTTTTACATGAAGAAAAGCATCCAGGAACAGAGTTGCCCAAAAGCAGAAAAGTGAAGACTGATATACAGAATAGTGAAACAGAAATCCTAGAATCCTACAATTAAGCTGCATTACAAGAATATTATACTAGGACAAGAATATTATACCAGTTTCCACTGAAGCTGCCAAACAGCTACTTAGCATAGTAAATCTGGAGATGCAAATGAAACAATTTTATTGTGATGGCAGTTAAAGGCCAACACTATTGTGATTGACTTGGGCCTCTTTAATGCATTTGATATCACAGGACATTCCTGTCTTAATGCAACAGAAGCAGCAACAGTTCCTTTTAGACAGAGCACAGAAATAGTTTGTAGACACTGGAACAGATCCAACAAGTATCAGTGAGAACATCCCCTTTTTATAACGTGCTATAATGACATATTCTGCCTGGCTTTACTTAATCGGCTCATGTAGTTACAGGTGAAGCAGTCCTGCAGCTCGCACCCTGTGCTGGCTTTACATCAGTGACAAAACTTCCTTTTTCATTAAAAATACCCCAGTGGTTAGAGATGATAACTGAAGACCAGACAGTTGAAGTTTTAGCTTAGGTTTATGGTAGCTGCCGAGTAACTGGGGGTAGGGAATAAAATCATTTAATGGCCTACATCTTTAGTGCAGTCTCTCTTATTTCAAAGGTATGTTGATAAAATAGTTAATCCCACCTACAGTT
>JBCJKH010064561.1:0-14563 GCA_039877255.1 Loriculus beryllinus
CCCTTGTCTTTGTATTCTTCCTAACATGGTGCAATAATATCCATGTAAGCAAAGACAAAGAATTCTTGTGGGCACTGGATATCTGTTTAAAAGATGATAATGGCCGAGAGTGTTCCACACTCTATCTTCTTCTGAGTGTATCTTCCCATTTCCACTTACTGCATGAAACTGAGCAAACCTGAGCCCAAACCCCCTTCTCTGCCCATCTTTTGTTGGCAGGAAGCCTTGCCTTGCCCAAAACATTGCCACAGCCCTCAAAAGCAATGATAGTTGTCAGAGCCAGGGTAATCCTGAATTGTGACCCTCCCTCTCCCCCTAGCTTTTGGGTAGCAGGGATACCTGCTCAGTTTGGCAAGGTCATGCTTCTGTCTCTGCAGTGCCCTCTATCCCCAGTCTGGCATCCTGCTCACAAGAGAGGCATCCTCCTCTTATCAGTTATAGCTGTGTCCATGTGCATTAGCAGACTTACCTGAATAGACGTCTTGATAATTTACAGTGACTCTCTGGATTTGAGAAATATATGCCACATAGCATGCTAATCTGCTGTATTAATGTGAGTGATAAATTCCCGTTACAGTCTCACTCTGCGAGCTGGAAAAAGACCTTTGTCATGCACTTGGTGCATTCCTCTACACCTAGCCTTTCACAGAACTTCCATTTACAAGGTTTCCATAGTTCAAGGGCAGTAACATTCTAAGCAAGAACTCTGAAAATCTTTTTCGCCAGCCACTACAAATGTCCTAAATTTCAGCATAATCCATCAGTTTTATTATGGAGTAGTAATCCTCGTACCAGAATAGCTACAAAGGGCATACACATAAGTACTTCTGCAGAAGCAAAGAAGCAAACAAAACAAAACTTATTTTTGATGTTAGAGAGTGGCTCCTGGCATCTACACTTGTCTGTTTTTACTATGTAGTACCTTTACTCAATGCAAATGTCAAGTTTACATTAACAGAGGGACTTGAATGTTTGTTATTGCTTTAGAAACTGTAATTGCAGCATTTAGACACTTTGAGATCGTTTAAATCTTGCTGAGCTATTGCTTAACTTCAGGTAACTAATACATTTGCGTTCCTGACATTGAATCTAACAATCCTCCTCCTTAAGATGCTGGCCTTGAATTATCTGACCTTTCGGAGAATTGTCTGAGCATCCATCTGAAACTTCTGCTTTTTGTTGTACTACAGTGGTGTTAAAAAGTAATATTTTTACTGAAGAGTTGAACTATGATGGAAATAAGTACATCCCGAATGTTTGCAGAATAATTATAACTAGGACAGAGAGAGACAACTTTTTAAAACCATGTGATGATACTGCTTAGTAGTAACTAGTTTAAGTTACTTTTTAATACTTGCACTACCCCTGCAGTCTTCATCAATGTCCTTTGCCTAGCAAGCAATATATAATCACAAACCCTGACAAACTCCATGAGCCTAGCAAAACTTGTACCTGTTGTTATCCTGGTCATTTCATTTATGTTATTAACCCTGATGTCCTAACACATGCTGATGTGCTCATGGCAGGCTTCATGTGCTTGAGGAATACTAGTATTTTGTTCTCTTCTCATTTTCCATTTATGCCTTTGTTTTTTCAGGACATGAACTCTTCATGTCAAGAATTACTGCATAGTGTGTGTGATGAGGGTAGCTCAGGTATTAGAAGAAGATGTGCAATTAGAGTGTGTAAGTCAGGATTAGATCATTTAGCTTTAGTTTGGTATCTCTGTGCAGTGCTGCGTTGTTTTGCTCTGCCTTTCCAATGTCTTTCTGAATAGCATAGAATAACCTGTATATCTGATGTGATCGTGATGCATAACAAGGAGTTGACCTAGCATGCATTGAGTAGGTATGATTTGTAGAGGGTTTTTTTTTTTGGATGTGGTGCAAGGCAAGATGGAAGCAAAATTACTTTTTAAATTAATAGAACTTCAAGCAAGAGATAATAGCGAAGATTCTTCTATGTAAAACTGTGCCTGTGATGCAATCCTTTGCCAAAGAGGTTGCTGCGCAGAAGCACGGTCCTATAAACTGTACTGGGGAAGATGCCTAATAGTGGTTATACATGTTAGGGATGGGCTGTGCACAGATAGCACTGTGAATGACAGTACATCAGATATCATGCATTTCATTTCCACATTTTCTCACTAGTATGAAGGGGCAGTGATTTATTGCATTTTGATATAATGAGGTTTCACAAGCTTATAGTTACTACTTCTGTACACTGCAGTGCATTAGCAGTATACAGGCATGAACCAGGAGGCATTTGTCAGTTAGAATATTCCTGCATTACAGATTTCAATGCCTTTAACTTTTGTCTGTTAGAAGTTACCTAAGTATGCTCCAAGAATCTAATCCCTGAAGGTGAGGTGAAAAGAGCTTTCTGTTAGATGTCATTCATCTGGAGTTGCAGAGTGAAAGGTGACAGCATCATGTGAGAGTCAGTCACCCAAACTGTCATTTTACATTTCCAGGAGGAAGAAAGACTTAAACATTCAGTTTATATATGTGATTGTTTCCTTATCTTTTTTCTCTTCTCTTTTGACCCTTGTGGAATATATTTTCTCCATTGTTTCTTTGGGGCAAACCCTGTAGGTTTTCTTTTGGACACTTTCTCTTGCACTCGTGACCCAGCTGAGTGGACTGTGGAATGTGTGACAAGATAGAAGTCTGAACCCTAACTAAATAGCAGCCATTCTCCTCAAGTGCAATGCCAGTTACTGAAATAGAATTACTGCAGGTCTGTTCCAAAATTGTGTTGGGAAGAAAATTGATCTCAAAATAACCTGTGCTAGCTTACCCATTAGAATAAAACAAATTACATTATATTTGTTGGCGTGTGACTTACATCCTGCTCCTCTCTCTAGCCTGTGGAGAGAACTGCAATTCAGATTGCAGAGAGAACGCAAATTCAGTCTGTTGGAGTTACAGTTTTGCTTATCTCTGCCCACGAAGGACGTTAATGTGGCTAGTGGTGGTGGTGATGGCCCTCTTTTGGCATTGAATAGTTTATTATTTGGAGCAGCAACACATACTTCTTTTGAGAGTGTGAGTTGGAAAGTGGGTCCAGAAAAAGTAGCTCTTATCCCTTTCCTATCTCTGTACCCTCCATCAGGTACAGTTCACCGTATTAGTGAAGTAGTCATTCTATACCAGGTTTAAATACCTAGGACACTATGTGTACCCTCTCTGGTAATGTTAAGTTGTGATATACATTGTGTTATAGCTGATGTGAGACCTTCTGCACCATGCAGATTTACTGAGCACACATGATGCGACATAGGACTGATTTAGTGGGGTTTTATCAAGCATGTTTAAAATATCTTTTAGTACCCACTTCTCAAATTATGAACAATTAAAAAAAGAAATATTTTTTCCAGCAGCCTATATTACAAAGGAAAATGATTATAGCAGTCAGTCTGTGTAATGGCTTGTAAAATGAAAGCTGTAGATTATATTTTAGTCACCGGGGGGTTCTAAATTAACTGCTTTGACCAAACTAGGAAATTCTGAGTTAAGTCTGAAAATCTATTCTAAGAGTCAGATCTTATCCCTGACCATTTACAGAGAGAAGAACTGCAAAGTAAGATTCATCTGCACAGCCTTTCAGTTTAGTCTTGGAGCCTTCCTTTTCCTTTTTGTGTTGTGTTCAATTTTCTTCAAAATAAAGTCTGGGACTATTAATGGGCAAGTTATGTTCATATGTAAAATTCCTAAACTCAATCCCATATGTCTTTTTCCTGATTTGAGTTAATAAGCATATCAGAAAGTATAGGCTGAAACTGGAGGTAGGACAGTTTGTTGCTTTTTAACATAATGACCCTGTGAATTGGACACCAGCTGTTTCCACTCTTACTGGTAATTTTCTGTTGTCTTCCTTTGACAATGAGGGTATTTAGGAAGGAGAGGCAAGTTGTTCTGCAGGTCAGTAGGAAATAATTCAGAGACCTTACTGAAAATCATCTCCCAGGAATTAACGTAGTGCCAATATAAGTACTGCTTATAGTGCAGTGCAGTGCAGGTGTACTATGAGAAAAGTACAGTTTTACACCAGTTCACACTGGTGAAATGCTTTTGCTTATATTGTGCTGTATATTTAGGTGATCGTAAAGGCCACCAGAATCAGCATTAGAAACACAACCAGCAGTTATAACCTTTTTGTTTTATAGGTCCAATGTATATGCTGGAGCAAATGCTGTATGAGAGAGGAGAGGAGAATTTAATTTCTGAGTTCAGTTACCCTGTGGTAGAGGACAGACTCAGAGCTGTGAAGTGCAAGAATGAGAAAAAATGGACACAAATCACAGCCAGGCATAAGAATGTCTTCACCTTAGGGGCAGTCAAACTTAAGGGCAGGTTACACAGAGAACTGTGGGATTTCCATATTTACAGATGTTCAGAACATGGCTGGATGAGGCCCTGAGCAACCTGATATAACTTCAAAGGTGGCTCGTTATAGATCCAGATGAACTCCATCAGGCATTTCCTATTGATATTATTCTATGGTTACATGGTTTTGATTTTTCTATTTAAATGGATTTCTGAATTTCAACAGATATCTCTATTTATCTCTCGTTCTGCATGCATGACCTCATGTATTTGGAAATGTGCACCTTGCTGCACTTGTGCATGGTTCAGGTTTGGAAGGTCATTTGATAGAAAAGGATCATAATGTTAGGCTGTAACAGAGGAAAATCTGTATTGTGGGTTTCTTTAAGCAAAGCCCTACCGGTTCACACTCTGCCCCTCTTCCCTTGAGTCTGGCAGGACCCATCTGCCAGGGGCTTGCAGCCTTGGAAGGCGTAGGTTATGGAGCATGAAATTCACTGAAGAGTTGTGTCTGGCATATAGGGTCTTTTGATGAGCCAGGGGAGAATTAAGTGTTAGTACTATATAGGCTCAAATTAGGGAGGCAGATTCAGTGTGCCAGACTGAGGCACAGGCTCCCTCGATGGTTGGTACCATAGTGGAAAAACAGGAGGCTGAAGAAATAAAACTGTTTCATGCTGAATGCAGATTGCGCAAGACTTTGCAGGTTTGCTCTTACTGTTTTGCACAGAAATGTGTTACTTTTAGTTGATCCCAAGTATTTTGTTCAGTCACTGAGTTTACTCTGAAGCAGCTCCACGGTTTCTTTCAATAGACAGACATGCTACAAAGGAAGTGCTTACCTCCACTTACCTTGGTTAAGACACTTAGCAGAACTCTGCAGTCATGGAAGAGGCAGAGTTTATAGAGAAGTTCAGCTTCCATTAGGCACAGTAGAAACTGTCATTTTTCCAGGATAATTTATATTGATGTTTGGTGTCCCTCACGGATTTCTTTTTTACTAAGATCTCCTCTCATTGTAGCTTCACCTAGTCCTCTCTGAAAGGTTAGCTCTGAGCGTTCTTACTTATCATGAGCAATTTTGGAGGTGGAGAGGTTCCACATAGTTATACTTCATTTATTCACTCATGTAGCTCCTACTGATTCATTTTTTTATACCTTTGGAGTTTATTAGGACTGGTAACTACACATTCAAGAGCAGAGTGTCCCCTTGCTTCTTGAAGTTGAAAATAGTAGCAATCTAATCTCAGAATGTATTTAAATGAAATTCAGATATTAGCCATGTCACTGCATTGCATTTTTAGTGTTGTGTTTGGGAATAAATTCGGTGATCCACCATGATATCTGAACCTGAAAAAAATTAAAATACAATAGCTTTCAGATTAGATAAGTACTTTCAAAGAGGGTTTAACATCTATCTGACAGAAAGAACTCTATAGTTTTACAAACCCATGTGCAGTTCTCTCTTGTGAAGGCAGTCCAATGTGTTACCAACCTTTAAAAATTATGTTTCTAACGATCATCCTGCTATTATGTTTTAGCAGTCTCGTTTATGTCTGAGTATAGATAACCTGAGGACATGCACAAATTTTTGTCAGCTTCTTGCTTATAGATTATATGTTATTTCAGGTTTGTGGTCACCTGTTCCAATGGCAATCAATCAGTGTCAAATCATAAATGTAAATATTTTGCTATAATAATGTACTGTAGCTTCCTTGCATTAAAAAAAAGCTTTTCAGTTTTTTGATCTTCAAATATTCTGAAGAAAATTTTCTTTTAAGTTGGCTGTCAGACTCTTATTATACATCCAAAACAGATATAAGAAACATATTTTGTTAATTTTAGTTAAAACAAGAGCTTTTTTTCATGGAATTCTTTGTTCTGCTTTAGATTGTACACTCTTTGGGGTGGGAACTGTCTTTAATGATGTCAGAAAAAAGCTCTAATAGGAGTTGGGGGTACTATTTGCAATAAGAACAAGATTAAATAATGTCTATACTGTTTAAAAGGGGCTCTGACTGGTGATGGTGGCTTTTTTGTGCTTTTTAAAAAGATCTTTTCTTCATGAGTTTGCTCTGTGTATGTAATCAGAAATAAATTGGAGATCCTTTTTTTTAGTAAGAAGAGTCGTTCTTTTAGAAACCTTTTACACTTTCAGTGATGCCAATAGTGATGATGCCTTGCAGAATAACAAGAACAGTGGTCTGTCTTGTGTCATCGGCAAAGTTATTTTATGAAGTTGTGAATGTCAAAATCTTGCTGATAAATGATCACAGGGAGCACAGCTTACTTTTCAAACTCCAGGCTTTATTTACAGGACTAACAATAAAAGCTGTCTCTCTGGCTATGATATTCTTCGTCTGTGATCACTGAGAAACAATAAACATGGGCAAGAGTCACCTTTTGAAATATTACAGGATTCGGAGTATGAGACACATGCTAGAGTTCATTCTGTAACTCCTTCAGATGATGAAATACTCTAGGTTTCCAATATGGTTCTGTACAGCTTGCTGAAAACAAACCATGCTAACAAATTCGTCTTAGATTATTATTGCTCAATTGTAAATCTGTTTACTGCTAAAAGATTAGACATCATCATTCCCACTATTGTCCAAGTAAAGCATGTCTCTTCTAAAAGACCCTGCATGTTTTTAAGTAGAGATTTGAAAGGGCATTCATTGCTCCTTCAGGTCTAAGAATATTTCTGCTAGGGATGAAAAAAAACAGTATGATTTGGACATTGAAGTTAAAGACTTAGTTACTTGGGTAGTGTTTGTAATACCACACTTGCTTAAGTACTCCTCTTTCTTTCTCTGTCCCTTATGTATCTTGCCAGAGAAAAAAAGAAATCACTTTCTCCTGTGCTTCACTGTCTCTCAGAATAAAGTTATCTAAATACCAGTACTGAAAAGTGCTTTACCTTGGATTTTTGGTCATAGTTGGTGTTTCTTTAAACAGTGTATTACCTATATACTTTGTGATCTGCTATATCTGTTTACTAATTTCTGCTTGAAACTCAGGATCTGCATTGACTGGGTTTTCAGATAGTGTTGATGTTCTTTAGATGGGAATTTGGAGCACTGGGTTACTAGCAATGGCCTTTGATTTTAGAATGCTTTTGATTCTTAGTTATCAGATCTTCAGGGTGTTGGTGAACTTCAAGGTATGCAGCCTATCTTCAGGACATCTTGTAGAAAGAGGAAAACAAGAAATTACTATTTTGAGTGGGGTTTCTTCATATTCATCTCATTTAATATGTTTATAATCATGCATTGTTCATAGTGCTAAAATCATGCTTCTCAAGTTAAAAATATGAAGTCTTTGCTGCTTGTAATCTATGTGCCATGCTTTATTGTTCTGTTTTGTGCTTCTCTCGCATACTGAAATCATAAGAACCTCCCTGAAATTACCGCAATCAAGCTACTGGTGTCTGTCTCTCTCCAAACAATAAAGAAGAATAACAATTAATGTTTGTTGTTCTAACAATGGACATTTTATCTCAGCATTTTGTCCTTAAACAGAAAACTTTAATTATATTCTGGACAAAAATTCTGGTTTAGCAATAGGTCTAAAAGATTAGATGACAGAATTAGGTTACTTAGAAACAAAAATGAGGCCAAAATACAAGATGCTTGATACTCTGGTTAAATTAGTGGGTTACTCATCTTTCAGTTCTGTTAACAGGGTTATGCGGTCATGGAATTTTAGTCATGAAAATGTGTTTGTTTATAATTTGCTCATAGTTTCATGCTAATGGATTGTAAACAGTGAAGTTTTCAGAAACTGGTGTATCTTTCTCACAGAGGGAAAATTAGACCTTGAACATTTCAGTAGCCAGCTAAAGAAGCTTCTGCACACTCTTCCAAAAAAGGCTGCTTAAAAAAAATAAAATAGAAAAAGTAGTTAATTAAACTTCACAGGATGATATGTGTTCATCTGAGAATTTATTTTGGGAGCTGAAGAATGCATTTCCATATTTAAAGGGAACATTTATCTCTTATATTACTAAGCTTCCTCATTTGTCCTTGCCATCTTAGGTAGCACCTAACAGAAAAGAACGAAAGGAATATTATTAGGTGATGCAACACTGTGAGAACTTTGTGGCATTCAGGATTGTCTGACACTGTAAAACTTTTTTTGTACAGATTTGGAGCAGAGTGATCACAGAATTTTGGAAACCCTTTCTTTGCATGTGGTACAGAATATAGATAAGACTATATATACACTTCTTAGCTTATTGGAATATTAATTTGACATTTTCTGATTCATCTGTAGACTATAAATGTATGAACCGAAGTTGAGCTGCTTTTGATAGTGAACTGTCCGACTCTTGAGTGTCTATTCAGGTATCCTTCATCTCTCCTGGGTTTCAGTGAAACTTTGTCTGAAATCCC
Organism: Loriculus beryllinus; assembly: GCA_039877255.1. Classification (NCBI taxonomy): domain Eukaryota; kingdom Metazoa; phylum Chordata; class Aves; order Psittaciformes; family Psittacidae; genus Loriculus; species Loriculus beryllinus. Next base: position 8,723 of record JBCJKH010064561.1, read on the forward strand.
ATGTTTTGCCTGCAGTTTGATGCATATTTCTTTTGCATTGCTCTTCAGCAATGAGTATTTTATTTCAACTGTTCATCTGCAAGAGATCAGTAGCTCTTCCTCTCTAAAATTTAGAAAGTTTGACTTAAATAATCCAGGTATCTAAAATTCTTCCACTGAGAAATGAATCTCATGAAAGCATGATTTATTTAAAGCAGATACCTATCCAGTACTCTGTGTTTATTTTTTAAAAGGTTCCTACTTAAGGAAAGCGATGGAAGTAAATATTTTAATGTCTATTCTACCAGTTTGGAAGATTTCAGTGGGAAAAAGAGAAAGGAAAAACTGAAATTTCAGAAGCAAAATTATCTCCTTATTACTAATGGGAGAATGCCACTTTATTCTGAGCCTTGCTATTGTTCTACTTTTGATGGCATCAGAAAGTATTGGCTGATTTTAGGAGAACAGTAAGTTTTGGTAGAAAAATGTTGTAGATTGGGTCATCCATTGGCTCTTCTCAAATCATCTCAAGGAGAAACTCTTTCCTGTGAGTTCTTGTGAAATATTCTTGTGAATGCTTTAGCTAATTTAGTATTAAACAAACTGAGCTTCTGAATAGTTCTCTTGAAAGATTAGTTTAAGTCCTAGCAGAATTTGTGATTGCAAAGAAAAATCTGTGAAAATTCTGAAATTCTTTAAAGATGAGTAAATCAAATTTTGCCATTCATACTGACTGGCTATGTTTACTTGAAAGGCCAACCTAGACTTTCTCTAGTCAGGAATACTTTCTCTAGTATTCCAGAGTCAAGAGGTGGTTGTGTTTCCTATACTGCATTTAACTACCACTGAAGCACAATAAAACGATGTGCAACAAAACTTCCCTAGAATTGTCTTTCAGGTGAGGTGACAAAGCCATTGAGATTTCAGTTGGAAAAATTCCTGCGACATCTATCACACTGAATAAATGTGTCATCAGTTGTTTTCCAGTCTATGTTGGCTATTGTCTGCTTGCCTAAAATTTTTTGTAACTTACTAGCTGGGGGAAAGTATTATTTTCTAAATAGTTCATGGGTGTTGGTGAATCAGCTCATTATACTGAATTATACTGAACAATGTGTTTCTGTATAAGTTGGCAAAATATACTATGAGAGAAACATCATCTAAGCAACTTTTGTGGACCAATAGATCACTTTATTAGTTGTATTCTATAAGCAGTGTTTCTTTATAAAGTATCTGTTGCCTGGTTAAAAGAGGACACTCCCTGGATTCTGCTCGGATTTCACAAAGGAGAAAAGCCCTTAGGGAGGGCTGAATTTGACTAATGAATTCTGCTGTGTGTCCTTTTACTTGAGAGGTAGCTTATTAATGAGTCATGCTTATAGAAAGATAATTTTTAGAAGTAGTACTTGTAAATTAGATTTTCTGTACTGTACACAGGGACAAGAAGGTCCAGTTTCCCCTTACGTGGCTAATGCTGTTAGAGTCTCTGGAGTTATAGCAGTGCAGAACTGACCCACCTCTCTAATTCCACTGGCAGATTAATATATGAGTCAGAATAACCAGTAGATGTCAGTAAACACAAATCTGAATGCAAGAGGTCTGAAAATATCTGCCTTCTGGGGAGTTTGGCTATTCAGTATTGAAGTATGATTTACATGGGTGGTAAAAGATGATCAAGTGTCTCCTAAAGGACTTGATTATTGCATTTTTTTGTGTTTCAGAAGTATATGTGCTAAGCCTTTTCTTATTCCTTTTTTTTTTTTTTTTTTTTAAGCATCTTTCCATGGGTAGGGCGAGGAATATTCAGCTTGTGCCTGCAAATTCAATTTAGTAGGTAGTCAAGATTACTCGATTCCAATGCTTGTCTTCAGTGGCAATCCATAGCAAGCGTGACTGGAAACGGGGAAAAGAAACTGCAGCAGTAATTCCCAGGAGTTTACCCACGCCTAAGTTCGCACTCCTTTGCTCAGTCCATGACTTCCCTCTACAGGTAGAAGACAACTGAGGGTACCAGTATAGCCTACGTCACTTTGAGGCACTTATAGGAATTATAGGAAGACTGGGCTCTAAAGTTGTTTCTTTTCACACTGAGCATTGACAGACTTAACATTAGTTTTAGCACTGGCGCCATTCAAAATCGTTGTGTTCAGAGAGCCCAGTCTCTAATGGTTTTCCACTTGCAGAGAATGAACATCATCATCAGGTCTTCTGCTAATAAGAGCATTTTAATGACTCTGATTATAACAAAAGCACTTTTCAAGAGGTTTTAAAGAACAACTAAAAGATGCAGCATGGTAATGCATCTGCAGTACTTCTACCACACACTATTAATACACTAGGATAACTGTTGAATTAATTAATAATGGATTCAGGCCTTTCACATGAGGACGCAGGGTAGGCACTCTTTTAAATAGACCCATCAGGGACGGTAATGGTGTTACCTGTCTTTTATATACCATTCACGTGTTTCAAGCAGAAACCGTGCTGGGAAGAGGGAGCCTTGGGGTCTTTGCCTTCAGATCTGTGGAATCTCTGTGGATTCATTCAGTAGTCTCAACATCAGTCAGAAGAGGGTGATTTTCAACCTTTTTAACTTGGTTGCAGCGCACTCTTAGCTTTGAAACGCCTTATGCTAAAAGAAGAAAACTGGATGTCTCCCGTGTCTGAGTGTGATTCTAATAACGAGGATGTTACCTTACAGACTGGTCTTAGATGAGTATAAAACAGGGCTGTTTTAAAATATAATTTAAAGTACTCCCTTATTTGACAAAGGAAGGCTTTCTTGGCTTGGTTTTCAGGGGGGTGGGGGGTGGTTCTTAGCAGAGAATGAGGCTTTCCGTCTTTGATGACCTGAAATGTTTGTAGCACTGAATCAGCAGCTTTAGCTTAGGACAGAAATGGGCTGTCAGATACATCTTTGTGCTAAGCATTTCTGGTGAGAAAGCTCTGGGCACTTCATTGTTTAAATTTGTTGGGGTTTTGAATCACTACACTGAGATGTTTTGCCTGCATTATGCACTGCAAGTGAAACCTTTATGCCTAATACAGGTTTCTGAATACTACATTTCTATATTGGCTGTTGAGTGGAGGGGGTACTGAACAATGATGCATGATTGAAGCCTTTGCACAGTGGACTAGGTGTTATCAACTGTCCATGGATTTCTCCTGTGATGCTAATAGAAGCCATCCATCCTTATATGTGTGTTAAATGGCAATGGGAAATGCAGGGAGAATGCTTTTTTTTTTTGTTATTCCTGTTGCTGCTTACAGCCTTTAAGAAGGTTATTTTAACTGTACTTCAGAAGTGCTTCAGTCACTGTGGGCAAAAAAAGAATGAATTCTTTTTTTATGTGACTTTTGAAGGACTTCACCTCTGGTGTATGCCTCTTTCACTTCGATAATCCACTTCAACTGTCTTTGTCCTGGTTTTCACACCTGTGGGTAAATTAAAGCAAATCAGAAGTAATTTATTCAAAACACAACATTATGTAGCTGCTTGCTTAGGGGTCAGCAAAGCAAACCGTGAAAAGCAAGCCAGCTTCATAGCACATCTTCGCTCTTACATAAACGTTAATCTTTTCTCCCAAGCTTTGGGAAATGCTGTTCAGCTCAGCTACTTTCATGAACAACCCACAAACTGCAGATGTTGTGATTTTTCCCTTTCAGAACTCTCTCAGGCTTCCGGTGATAGCCCCATTCATCTTCATCCTCAGCCTTTTTTTTTCCTCTCTCTGCCTGCTTCCAAAAGGGAGGAGTGAAAAAAAAAACCACCCTAAGTATTTGCTAGGCTAGATATAGTTGAGTAGCAATATTCTCCAGTTAATAGCTCCAGACATTGTTCAATGAAAAGATTTTATCTCTGGTTTTGTTCAGTTTCCTGATACCTTCATCCATGTCAGCCTTCTGTGCTTTAAAGCTATCTTAAAACTATAAGACCGTGTAAACTGAGGTGCATATGATATATTTTTCAAATATAATGTAAATATTTAAATGGAGCGAGTATTGTTTTCTTCTCTCCACACTGTATTTGTCTTCTCCCTGTATCTCTTACTCATTGATTTGTTGTTATAGACTCATGTGCACTTTGCATATTTGAGTTAACATATGGTTCCAAAGATCTGAGCTATATAAGAAAAAGTCTATTTTAGGTCTATCAAGATTTACCATGAGGGAAAATACTGCCCTTAGGTTTTCCCATAAGTCTTAGTAGCCATACTAGAATTGAAACATGTAGAGGTTGACTTACTGTTATGTGAATTCAAAGATAATTCTTTTTCTTCCACTTCTAAATTTTGGTTCATCGCAAAAGGAAACAAAACCTGTCAAAAAATTATTACCCTTGTGTACATGTATGTGGATTTTATATTTACATTGTCTTTTGCCTGTAATTTTCTGACAATCTGGTAAAAAAGGAAGTGCCAGCAATCATCACAACAAATTTTGTAAGGAGAAATCAAATACAGTCTGCAAATTGAACTCACATAAATGAACACTGTGTAGGTAGAATTGTGTCGGATCAACTGCACTGCTGTGAGTGAGCTGAATTGATGCAAATGTCTGTATTGCTTCCATATTACTTGCTGCTAGTCAGATGGAAACATGTATTATTGGGTGCAATACCTCATGAAGTTGGAATGAATGAACCTGGGAAAAGGGTCGTCCATTAGAGCTGCTGAAGAGAGTGAGAAGTAGATAGCAGTCTGAAATGATTGAATAGTGTGTGATTACACAGCAGTGAAAAAGCATCCAAGATCACATTTCATTCCAGGGAGTTCTGAAGTAATGTTGCAGCATGAAAAACAACTACAGTGTACTAAACACAGTGAACGTAATAGAGACTGAATACACAACAATGCTTTATAATTATATACATAATTAAATCAGCAAACTAGCTAGTTGTGTTTGAAAAAAAGACCTGTGTAACTGAAGATTCAATAAGTGGCAAGTTAAAAGTATGCCTATCAGTTTCTCTACAAATCACAGGTTTTTATTTCTACTCTTGTTTTATTTTTCCTAAAATTGATATTCTAATGACAGCAGTGCAAATGGAACAAAAAATAAATCTCTGCCTTTTGTTCAGACATGAGGAAGCTGAAATCACGTCTGTATTTCAGCAAAATGCAGCCTTTCTTCAAACAAGTGAACATACCATACGCATTTTGCAACAGTTTCAGAGAAGTCAACTTTAAGATATATTTCCCACGAATCCATTGTTTTGACCGTTATTCAGTGCAAAGAAGTGCTTTCTCTTAGATTTAAACTGCTTGTGTTTTCAGCACTTGTTGCACAAGCTGTTTTCCCATTGAGACAAGGTACAGAAAAAGGCACGACATCTTTGCTGCTAACAGAGAATCACAGTGAAAATGAATTTTGTTCTCATGGCATGTTTGTCCTGAGTAAGATAAGACCACACTCCAGACATAATCAGGATTTTTTAAGGAAGCAAGTTAAAATGTGAATAAAAGCTCTAGCTTCTTACTCAAGTACAGGAGATCCTATTATCCTTTTAATCTCTGTGGGGTGCCCCATTTATGGAAGTCTATATTGCAAGAAGTCACCAGTAGACTGTGACTCAGCTAGCCTCCCTCATGAGGGGGACTGCAGCCATGGATTATTCTCTGAAGATGCAGCGGGAGGATGTACTTCAAGATCTTCACCAGAAGCTGAAAAATTATCTTGCCCTATGCTATGAGGCAGAGAATAGCTTACCATAAGGTACTGTCCAGGCTTAAACAGAAAGGTTACAGAAACATATGCCAATTTTCCTTGAATCATGCCACCTTTGCCGCAGGGTTGGAGTCATGCAGTTTGCAGTAATATGCATAGTGACGTGATGGAGACCTGCTCCAGAAAGAGGGCCCT
>JBCJKH010064562.1:0-10864 GCA_039877255.1 Loriculus beryllinus
ACTCCAGACTGGCAGCTGTTTTGACATTCTCAGCTGGGAAATTTGCCCTAAACAGCCACCTTCCCTTAAGGGATTTAAAACTCTTCTTCTAAGATTTAATTGGGATCTGGAGTTTAAAATGAATTCTCTACTCCTGCTCTTGTTGCTTCTGCTTTCCTGCTGACTTTTTTCACTTTTGCTGGGAAGCCAGCTGCTCTCAGAGCTCTTCCTTTTGTACTTTAGTTTGTTGTCATCTCAAGTTAAAATTAAAATACCTGAAGAAAACCGTAGGCTTCCCTCTGCTGCTTGGATAGAATTTGAGAACCTCTTTACTGTCTCCTAAACTGTGAGCAGCTGCCATTCCACCCCTGAAAGTTTCCTTTTCCAATCAGAAAGGATAATCAGCTGCATAATGCATAATTTCCCTCTAGCTTTCTACTTATGCCTATAGTTAGATATTTCTGAAATTCTGTTATTTTTCCTCAAAGCCTGTTTCTCATGGTATTCTCCTACCCCTCTGTTCTACCACATATGTTTCACAGCCTGATATTCTAATATTCTCCAGTTTATCTGGTGACACCTTTTCCCCCTGTTCCTGGCTCCCGTAGTGCAGTCACGTTACCAAGTTATCCAGCTTGCTGCTCTTCCTTTGTTTTTCCAGGCCACCTCACAGCCTTCACAAAGCAATTCATCTGACTCTACAGATGACATAGAGTGATAGACATGTCTGATAGAGATTCACAAATCCTAAAATAAATGCCTTATATGGCTGGAATGAATAGTCCTCCATTGATCCCTCTTTCTACCCATCGCTTCCAGTAACTGCTTTTCCAGATGTAGCAGATTAGCTTTATTCTTTGCTGTATTTAGATAGGAGAAGTTAAGAATCCCATTCCTAATAAGCATGCACCAAAGCAAGTTAGATTGGTCATATATGTCTTTTCTGTTACTGTGTGTACTCATTCATTAAATGTTTGGTTTAAATAGTAGATGTTTGGTGAGATTAATCCAATTCATAGACGTTAAGAAGTGATCCTTTCCCTGGGTACAAGACAGCAAAGCAAGCAGTCACTTTGGTAACTTTAGTAGTAGTCATTGAGTTTTCACCTAAAATCCATTCATTTCACCTCATGAATAAATAGAGATTTGGCCTAAAAACATGAACGTGAGAAATGAAAGTTATTTAGAAGAAAGGAACAGAAAATAGATGCAGTCTTAAAATACATTTCTCAAACATGAAATCACTACAGCTTGCAATGCTGAAGTATGAACAAAGGAGAGATCCAATAGAGCTGAGGAGTTTTCCCTGCATAGTTAAAATGGATCAGGTTAGAGAAAAAAAATTAAACTATCTTAAAAATGCACAAACTTTTACAGCAACCACTAAACTAGCTTTATTTTAATAATGAAACAAGCGGGTTTATCTCTATTCATGAAAATAGATTTTTGTATTTAAAAGTTAAGAATAATCAAGGTCCCCAGTTTGTTAGTCCGGAGATCCTCGGCTGTTGTTTCCAGACAGCATCCTGTCTCGAAGTCATTCCAGTGTGGCTGCAGACCAAGAAAATAGGTTTTAAAAAGGAGGAAAAGAAAAAGAAGATTAAAAAAAAAAAAAAACAAAACACAACAAAACCAAACCAAAACACTAAACCAAACGAAACCAAAACCCACAGAAAAAGACCTCCAGTACTTCTGTTCATGGGCCAGTTAGAGGTCAAGAATCTCTGTCACAGTCTGTACAAACAGAATGAGAAATACCTCCTCAAGTAATAATACTTCAAGTATTTTACATCTAGAGACCTCAAAAAGGCATCTTCAGCATGCATTTTATATGCCATATGCCTGGTTTCACAATGCATAACTGTATACTACATTCACAATTTATTTTTTGTTAAAGAAGAGCTTAAATAACTTTGCTTTTATGCTCACTACTCAGGGAATGCCAGAAAACACAGTCACATTTCTTTTCTGATCTTCAGTTTTTCTTTTTATTATACTTATTTGGGAATGTTTGTCTAATCTACTTGAAATTAGGGTAATTATTCTACTTTGCTGAATTTTAAGAATGATGTAATCTTTAATGTCATTATAGGAGACACCTCCATCATGGGAATTCATTTGCTCCTCAACTTCATCTTTATCTGTGCATGTTGAAATATCATCCATAAAAATCAGTTGCTGCATCTTTTATCATAAGGCCAGAAGCCTCCAGGGGTGCCACTGAAGTTTAACTCAGGTTAAGAGAGGAAAGGCAGTAGAGATTTGCTGTCTATAGCCAGCCTAATTGTAAGACAGCATATTTTCTCACGTATTTCAGAAGAATATACTGTGATACTCGGTATCAGTTTACTGACTCCTAGAGACCAAAAAAGAAAAATAGTATACCACTATTTATATCTTTCATCCAGGCTATTAACTGTACTCTCTCCAGGCAATGCTCTGACACAAATTTCCCCTTTATGCGATGTGCTCTGGGAGCCATTTCTGCTTGAGGAAAAGTCCACCTAAAATCAGCGTCTGGGTCTGTGATGAGGAAAGAACAGAATAATATTAGCCAGGGGAGGATTCAGTCACCTTTTATTCAGCACGTAGTAATGACAAATCCTGTTCCAGTTTTCAGAAAATGTAACTCAGCTTCCAGAAGATGTAACCTGTATTCTTTTTCACCTCTCAGAGGTGCATAAGGTTTGTTCCAGGGCAAAGTTCTTTGTAATATGGGTTTGGGTTTTTTATCCATTTCCTTTTCAGCCTTACTCGTCAAAAGTAACAAGAACTGTGGCTTGTGCCATATAGGCAGCATTCAAGTAAAACTCCTAACAAGCTAAATGCTTTCTTCCAGCCAGAAAGTTTGAACTTTCTATGCACTTCAACTCTTCCTTTTGTTATGTCAGCTCACACTCAAATGAAGTTCTTCGGCTTCCCACTGCTTTGCTTCTAGTCTCTCAAAGTTCTCTTTCTCCCTCCCCTCAAGGTATTTGACCACATTTTCATGGAAACTCACTTGCATGTGGCTCTACTGGATGTTTTGAGTACTTGCCTGCCTTTAAGTGAAAACCTGAGAATGTGTGATGAGCTATAATATGAGAAATAGGTAAGCAGCCAGTGAGTCCATGTTGCTTACCATTATAGCTTTCAAAATATTTGGTTTACTTCAAACTGCCTTACTTTTTTTATCTATTTTTCCTCGCAGCTACATAACACATAATAAAAACCCTCATTCTTTCACCAAAGCCTGCTTTCTCCTCTGGGACCAAGCAAAATATGTTAAAAGGTAATTTGCTTGGGAGATTTACTTTGTGTGATTTACAGCATTATTGCAGACAGCTCTGAATTTATGCAAACTAACATTTTCCATCAAACCATGCAGAATTAAGTATCAAGCATATTATTCTGGTTTTAGAACAAATAGTTAAACCAATAGCAAAGCCAACAGGATCAGCTGTCACACTTCATAGAGCAGCTCCTTTTTGTTGAGGTATTTTCTTTCCTCTGTTCCCTTTCCTGATCTGTAGAAGATTTTTAAGACTAATCTGGTCACTAAAAGGAGAATAAAATGAGTGGCTTCTGTCAGCCAAATGGACACATTCGTTTTGCAGAGCAGACCATGCGACTCCTTTACTTGCTTATCTTATCACAACAACTCCTGAGCAGCCTATCTGCCATATGATCCGCTTATGGGACTGGAAGGATTGACATTAAAACACTTTAAAAGTTTCTTTTGGTATATAAGGTGATTGCAGGCATTAATCACAGAATAAATTCCTTAGCTACTTTCCTCCCTGCAGCTAAAACAGGTTGGCATTGGCAGAGAGAAAGAATAAGAAAAATCATGAAAAACAAGATTGCTGGGGTCTAATCCAACCATCCCTGAAGTTAAAGGAAGAGTTTTCACTGATATTGAAAGAGACATTCAAAGAGATTGATCTGCTGCTAAGGTCATACAGGCCATGGGAAATATTTGAAGTTTTCCACAGAACAGCTTGTAGTATTTTTGAATTCAAACTCAGCTGAGCTGTGACAAATATCATGGAGCAAGTGGAAAAGCAGATGAATTCTTTTCCTGGTGCCTGTAGAACAATGCCATGAGTTTGGGTAGCCATCTAGGGAACCAGAAATTCTCACTGCTCAGAAGAAATAGGATATAACTGATATTGTAAATACATGGTGGGATGATTTACATGACTGGAAATTAATAATAATTAATTGAAGCAGGTTTACAGAAAAAGAGTAAGTAAAAGAAGTGAGGGTGGCACTCTATATTAGAGAGATGTTTATCTGAGTTCAAGCTATTGTCAACAAGAAAAAACTGCATTTTTCTCGTTGACTTCAGTTTTAAAGACCTATACTGGACATTTTGTGCAGTCTGTAGTAAAACGTTATTAGAGTTTCTAAAAATTATAGATGATAATTATCTAACACAAAAGATATTGAACCTAGCATAAAGTAGTCTTACCCTGAGCCTCATTGCATTGAATGAACAGACCAGCGGATCTAATTACATTCATTATGAGAAAACAGACAACAGTAATATATATACTTTGTACTTTGTTTAGGAAGAATAAATACAGACAGCCAATTGTGAAAGCAATTTGAAAATTGTTTAAAAAGAATTTATGAAATGTCCAGAAGCCACATCTCATAATTAAGAAATAGTATGTCTATGTGCTACAAGCCCTCCTACTTCAGGTGTGAAGTGAATATATCAATTAAAATATTTTTTTAAAAATAGCAAAAGGGAGAAAAGGTGGGTGAGAGTAAAAATTGTAAATTATAAATTATGAAGCATAGTAAAGTGCTATAGGATCTATAGACACATATATTTCCTATAGACACTAGGAAAAAAGACACATCTCCCAAGGACTAAGACAGTAAGAAAACAATTTTTAGGCATTAGGGAAAAAAAAAAAAAATAAAAGCTAGGTAAGGTTAGTGTAAAAATTTGAAACAGAAATACTAATAGTTGTATAAATTAAATATGAATCGAAGAATGTGCCTCTATATGTGATTATCTATACTTGTCTAAGAGCGCTAGGAGAAACAGCAGAATAAAGTTAAAAGGGAAAGTATGCATTACATGTTACAGAGCACCATGAAAGTGATTTCCTTCAAATGGAAAGGTGGAAAAACTGACCTGTAGGTAAGTGTTATGGGAATGAAGTAGAGGGCAGTATCTGTAATACATGCTGATAAGGAAAGCAGAAGTGTGGTGAAACTCAGGAATTTTGCCTAATATTTATGAGGGATGAGAAAAGATATGAAAAAAGATCCAAACCTGAATCCATTCCAGAAGACTATAGAAGGCAAATCCAAAATCCACTGGTCATCACTAGTCAAGACAAGCAACACAGACATGGTGAGCCCTTGACTGCCAACATGCCTTGTCCTCCTTGGTGCATATATGTGATTCTCACCAAGCCATGAGGACACACACCAGAGTGCTGTTGAGTATGCGGATGTGAGAGTGAGGAAAAATCAGATTTTCTAATGTAAGATCACCTTCCACTTCTCTAAGATCTCTCACTGAATTTTGCTACACTTAAAATTGTTCTTAGCTCTGAAAAAAAGATGCAACTTCATAGAAAATAGAAAATCAGGAGGATGTGCTTTTAGTACAGGAGAGCAATATGTCATTTTTTAATTTTTCACAATGCAAATCATGCTATTCTGCAGAAGACATTTAAAAGTTAACTACAATACACTGTGTACATATTCTCTTGCCCAGAAAAAGAAACAGACATATCTGACAGGAGATTAGTCTCACCTGTGCTAACAAGCTATCTTAACATAGTTGTGAGATGTAAACTGAGGTGACTATTTTTTCCAAGTATGGACTTGCAGAATTAACCGCGGAATAACTACAGTTACTATTTAAAATGGATGTTAAAAATTATCTCATTGAGAGCAGAATGCCCAGAAAGTTTGCACCTGGGAGGTCTAACAAAAGTTACATCTCACCTGATAATACTCTTATTCAATCATTATTACATGTGGAATATTCAGAAGATTGTGGATATCGTTACAATATTTTAAAAGTCAGTTCAATACTAACTAGTGAAACCTTGCAACAATCCTGAGAAAAAAATGTGATTGTTAATGCAGACTTTAATTGATACAGAATAAAAAGTTAGGACTATAATTAATGCAAATCATTATGGGTTTGGAGAAAGAGTCCTTATAATCCTTAGTAAACACACTTGACATAATTCTTTGATGAGATTGCAATATAGACAGTGAAAGATAATATATTTAGGCTTTTTAAAAGAATTCTGACACATTAATACACAACATTTTGATTTAAAAATAGTGCAATAATAGAATACATCTTAAATGGATTATCAACTGCCTAAGTTACAGATCCCCAAAAAGTAACTGTCAACGTGTATCTATTGTCAAAGGAATTAGTTTCTACTAGGGTTAGCAGGTTATCTAGTAGAATAATTGGCATCTGGTCCAGTGTTATTCAATGTAGTCAATAGTCATCTGGAAGAAGATAGATACAAAATCAGCATTGATCACAGGGATGCCTGAGAAGGGAAAAACACCATGGAGGTCAGTAAGCAAGTACTTACGTTATCGTGACATAAGATTAAGGGATTTGCTGCATTTTTAATCTAGTGATGATAAACTTGTATCTTCACATAAATACTACACCAACACAGACCTGCATCAGTTCAAGAGAATTATTTATTTTAAGTTGTAAGAAATGCTAAACAGTAAAATTATTTTGTGGAAGTGTACTGTGAAGCAGGGTTCTTGAATTTATCTCCCTACTCTTCCAAGAAAATCCATGAAGGAGGATTTCTGGTATATTTTATATGCTTAACCCATGTTCATGCAGGGAATAAAATACAGAGTTGGGAAAACAGTTAGGCTTAAACGAACTGTTCCAGTAGAGTAACTACAGATGGTGAAAAAAGCTATCAGAGCTAATTCAGCAGTCTGGCATATTAGCATGTGTTCTGCATATAGGAGAGCTGTACTAACTGAATAATTTTCAGTTAAATTCTTCTTAATTTCTTATTTTCCCATCTGAGTAATTCTTAAGGTGAAATTTTTTGTTTGTTTTAGTATTGCTTTTTACTTAATTTTCTTTCATTGTCTTTTGGAATGTCTCAACTCTGACTATGACTTGATCTTTATTTTTTGATTACCTTTCAATCTGCATTATTTTCCAAAGTCTCATATCACAGCATAAGCAGCCTGTAAATGAAGCTTTTTACCTGGTACTAAAAAGTCTTAAAACTGAACATTATGGAATTTTTATATAATCTCCGAGTGTTTGGAAGTGCTAATTTATGCATTTTTCTAAACACATTTTATTCCCTGGTGAGGTGCTTGACCTGAAGTAAAGTAATGTTAAAGACTGATATTATGGCAGAAGGTCCACCTTTTGCATTCTACACTAATCCAGATATCTAGTGTTTTTAAACAGACAGCCTTGCTAATGTGGGAAACACTCACATGTCGTTCAATTATTACAGTCAAACCATTAACAAATGCCAAAATGTTTTAATGTGCAGATGTAATTTTGAAATCCTGATCTGCTTGCTTTGTATTGTAGGTGGATTGGTAATTTCTGGTGGTAGCAGCTGTACCTCGTGGCTTCTGCTTGGGGGTATTTTTCCAAGGATAATAAATAGCTTCTAGCTCAGACTGATTTTCCTTACACACTCTTTCTGCTGTTGTCCTTGAAATTTCTTCAAAGCCTGGTCACCACTTTAGCCCTCAGCCCTTTCTTCTTTCTAGGCCCAGCTGCCTATGGTGAAGACTACTCTGGATGTGCGACAAGCACCTCCACCCAGGCACTCATTGACAAAGAACAGTCACTTCCATCCTTAGTCTAGAGGTAAAATACTTATGTCTTGGGAGACGAAGATGCAGCCTGCTGGGCAAGCCTGGAGGTCCCTCCTTATACGTGGATGGATGGAGTGATGGCAAATAACACACTTCTCAAGCTAAGCTGTGATAGAGGACTGTTTAAAAAAGTCCCCTGTAGCCAACTGTGTGATTGCTATTTTCCCATGCTGGTCTTTTTGTAAACAGATGTTTACAAAACTCACTCACTCCCTGCCTACTTCCTCCCCTGCTCCAGAAGGGATAGGGAGGAGAATCAAAAGAATGTAATAACCCCAACGGGTTGAGATAAGAACAGTCCAGTAACTATGATATAACACAAACCACTGCTGCTACCACCAATAATAATAATGATAAGGGAGATAACAAGGCAAGAGAATACAACTGCTCACCACCTGCAACCGATACCCAGCCTGACCTGAGCAGTGACCTAGCCCTCTGGGTATCTCCCCCAGTTTATATACTGGGCATGACGTGCTGTGGTATAGAATACCTCTTTGGTTAGTTCGGGTCAGGTGTCCTGTCTGCTTCCTCCTGGCTTCCTCTCCTTCCCAGCAAAGTATGAGACTGAGAAAATCCTTGTTTGGAGTAAGCATTACTTAGCAACAACTAAAAGCATTGGTGTTATCAGGGTTGTTCCAGGCTGAAAGTCAAAACCACAGCACTGCACCACTAATAAGAATGTGAAAAATGACTTCCTGCCGAACCCAGGACAACAGATCATCTGTAAACAATGTATTTACAGCTGACATATTTGACTTTGCACTAGAATGGTTAGAAATAAAACCACTCAGACAGGAGCAGTTCCATACAGAACACTAAGAGCTCTGAGACAATTTAAGAAAAAATTCCTTTTGCTGCTCATTTTTAGTTGATGCCTCACAGCTAAGGCTGTCTGTGCCACAATTTGAACATGAGAATACATGATCAGAAGACTCAATAAGAGCAAGTGCTGCAGACAGGCTGGACCAAATGTGCATTCACAAATGATGGGGGAATTACCAGTGTCTCTCTTCCACTAGGAAAGAATTGGTGAAATTTTTGCTTGTTCTGCCTACATTCTCCGTACAGTCACTCCTCATGAGAGGGGCACAAATGTTACCTTCAGCAGCATCCATGGAAGGATTTCTTTATGGAGAACAGTTTTTCCACAGATAAATAAATTTAAGCAATGTTCAAAGGTTGCTGAGCAGCTTTCAACCATAGAACACAGCTTGATGCCTGCATTGTGTCATATTAGCAGCAAAATAAGTGCTTATTATTGATAACCTTTTCTTTGAAACTAAACTACTTAAATATGGTGATGTTCAGGAAATGGTACTAACAGAAAGTATTGTTTTTGGAAAAGTAAGAAAAGAAGATCAAATCCCAAATGTGTTCTGAAATTTTTCAAAATGTCTTTTGTGTTTTGAATTCTGATGGCCATCTCTAACTTTTGGCTATTTTGTAGAAATCTGATAACATGCTAATACATGAAACCTTTTCTTTTTCTTTTAGTTTTTCTTTTTTCTCCCCTTTTTTTATTTTTTTTTTTAGTATGAAAGAAACATTTCTAGCAAGGCAAGAAAAGCACTGTCATTTCATCACTACATACATGGCGTATTCAGAGCTCTACCATTTCTCTCTACTAATCATGCTGTCTATCCAAAAAGCTTCAAAACCAGTTACATCCACAGTATTCAGTTTCTATTTTTAACTGAAAGCTGAAGTTTACAAACTCTGGGAAAATTATGTCAAATACATTAGCTGAAAAAAAAACCCTTACAATTTTTGTTCAATTTGGTTCAATTTAGAAATTCTAAACTAAATTTTGAAATTGGCAATCGCTGATCCATAATTTTAAGAAAGAAAATATACAGTGCAAAAATGAGTTTGTTTAATAAGGTCTGAATTCAGGAGATGGGAAAAAAAAGCCCTCAAACCAGCCCCAAAAACCCCACCTCTATCATCCTGCAGTCTGTGGTAGGTACCAAATAAAATTATATGATATAAACAACAGTAAGGAAATGTTAGAGGTTAGAATTATGTTATGCTCTGATTAAACTGAAAATTAAGCATGGAAAAGAAGACACCTGTGGGGAAAACTGTAAATGGCTGTCTGTGATATTGTCTCTGGAAGACGTATGCTTTGGTTTAGGTTGAGGGTAGTCTTATAAACATTAATAGACTAAATTCAGCAGGGGAGTAAGCCACTGTATGGGTAAAGCCTACGCTGACACTTAGCTGCGGTTTAATTATACAGCGTGACCCTTTGGGTCAAGAGATACTGTTTGAACTCCCAAATGCAGGTTAAGGAAAAAAATAATAATACTGTGAGTACGGAACAAATAACATAAGCTTGCTACAACCTGCAAGAAACTGAGAAAACATCACTGATCTTATGTTAATATGGAAGATTACTCTGTGGGTTTTATCTTCCTGATTCTTTTATTGACTTGTTTTATTTGTGAAGTTTTTAAACCAAGTCTCTTATGTAAATGTTTTCCAAAGAATGTTTTCATAGGAAATAAATCATGTTCTGTTCTTCAGGTCAGTCAGTGAAAGTCATGATTAAAAATGGCATGATATCAAAAGCTACTGCCACATGTATGCTACCTGCAGTCTGGATACAGCCGGATATCTTGTCTTTTTAACAAAGTAGATTGTTAGATAGCAGAAAGGTTGAATTTTGAACACTTCTGTGAAGTTCATGCCAAAAGAAATGCTAATTACACAGCAAGCTAATTGGGTCATGAGGCCTGCATTGGAGTGGACCTAAGTGGTTGGAGTGGGGGGATTTGGATGATTCAAGCTATGTAGGTAAACATCCCAGTTCCTAAATGAAAAGGCACCTGTGACTGTGACCTGCTAGAAAAGCTTTCTGTAAATGCAGTCCTTGAAAACAACCAAAAAAGATATCTAATCAGTCTAGGGACTGTAGTGACAGGACAAGGGTTAACAGGTTCAAACTTAAACGGGGAGGTTTAGATTGGATATAAGGAAGAAATTCTTTACTGTGAGGGTGGTGAGGCACTGGAATGGGTTGCCCAGG
>JBCJKH010064565.1:0-19621 GCA_039877255.1 Loriculus beryllinus
GTTGGAAGGGACCTTAAAGATCATCCAGTTCCAACCCCCTGCCATGGGCAGGGACACCTTCCACTAGACCAGGTTGCCTTTGAGCACTGCCAGGGATGAAGCAGCCATATACATATATGTATTATGACTGTGGTGACGATGTTTCTGAATGGGTGGATGTCCCCGGAGACAGATGAGGCTTGAGGCTTCGGCAGTGCCGTTGCCAGCCGTGCCGGCATTTCTGACATTCCTTTTCCCCCCATAACCTTTCCCTTCACCGGCTGAGGCCGCCGGGCCCCGCCGCAGCCGGGTTTACCCGTTAGCCCGGCAGCCTGCGGCCGGTCCGTCCTTGCGGCGGCCGGGCTCTGCGGCAGAGGGAGGCCGGTTCTGCCGCGGGGCTGCAGCTCCACCGTGCGGCGGCACCGGGCCCCTCGCTGGGGCTGCTGGCGGTAACGGTGCCGGTGGGAGCTCCCCAAGAGCCGGGCTGCAGAGCCGCTGCTCCGACTGCACTGCGGCTGCTGCTGTGACCCTCGGTGAGACGCACTGTGCGTGCTTAGTGCGGCCCCTGTGCGAGGAGTGCTCCTCGTTAGGTTGCTGAGGCACAGGACAAGATTTTAACCTTCAAGGGAGAGCCTGGAGAAGAGACGCAGCATGGAGACCTCAGAGCAGCCTTCCAGTATCTGAAGGGGGCTTACAAGGATGCTTCATTAGAGACTGTAGTGATAGGACAGGGGGTAGTGGGTTCAGGCATAAACAGAGGAAGTTCAGGTTAGATGTAAAGAAATTCTTTACTGTGAGTATGGTGAGGCACTGGAATGGGTTGCCCAGGGAAGTTGTGAATGCTCCATCCTTGGCAGCGTTCAAAGCTAGGTTGAATGGGACTTTGGGTGACATGGTCCAGTGGAAGGTGTCCCTGCTTATGGCAGGGGGGTTGGAACTAGATTATTTTAAGGTCCCTCCCAACCCAAACTGTTCCATGATTCTGTAAGAGATGTGGTTTACTCCAGAAATTGTGTTTACTGCAGGAGATAAAAAGGTCAAGAGTAACTTATTTCCCCTGTTCTGTTCTTAGTGATCCCTTACAGGTCAGTGATAATCCCCATCAAAAAACTGAGCAATGCAATAACCACATCAAACCCGTGGATATGTGTATCAGGGGAACTAGGAGATACAGGTGTAATGCAGATTCCTAAAAATCACCTAGAAATGACATTTGAGGTGAGTAGTCACTCTTTGCATTTTACTTTTCAATTTGAAACATGTTTCCAAATAAGCATTAATTTGCTGAGAGTTTATTTTCTTAAGATCACAGCATTTCAGATGCTGTCCAGGTTTTCGGGGTTGCTGCACATACAGGTGTTTACAGGCTAACAGCGCTGCGTGCCCCTCCTCTGCTAGATGAAAGTCAAGCATACACTTTTAACTACAGGCTTCACTGCTCTCCTTGTCCCAGCCCAGGCCTCCTCTTCTCACCTAGCCTATATGTTTCCATATCTCATACCCTTCCACATTTTCCCTTTCCGCATTCATTTCTGACTCTTCCTTTCCCTTGCAAACTGTTTTTACCCTCTTTCAATGCGTCTTCCCAGTTAAGCATAACCGAGGTTCCTTTCTACCTCTGATGAGTTCCAAATTTCTTTTCCACCTTGCCCAACATTGCTGCTTTCCTTCCAGCCAGCCCATTTAACCCCTGAGTTCTTCAACTTCTCAGCCTCAGGTGCTACCCCCTCAAGCCATAAACCATCGCCATGGGCTCTCTTCTCCATGCTTGCTGTGGTTTTCTTTGCATTTAACTGTCCATCATTCCCCTCTGCTTTCCCACCCATCAATTACAGGTTGGCTTAGTGCCACCCAAAGCAGCTGGTACCAGGAGTTGCAGGGCCCTGTCAGGCTCCTGCAGCTCCAGGCTGTATGATATCCAGTAAGGACTGAATTTTTTAGGAAAATCTACTAAAATTAAAGTTCTGTCCATTGAGCATATGCAGACTGTTCCTCAGCAATAGCAAAAAGAAAAACTCTTGCCAAATATAGGTATATTTTGACAGGGAAAGGATATTTTCATGATACAATGGCTGTCTCTCAGATATTAGTATTTAATAGAAAAGATCCCCGGGCTTGTAAAAGGCAAAATGACATTTAGACATTTCTAAGGACCATACCAAGACTATTCTGGATTATTCCGTTGGCTGAAGTTTTCCTAAAATATCAACTTGAGTAGCCACCCACTATGGAAAATGTCAGCCCAAGCTGCTTGTTCGGCAGTGTTAGAAGCAAAGAAAACCAAGGTCTTGTAAGGGAAACGTTTAGGTGACGTTAATAGATGTTGCTGCCAGCCCCACCTACAATTACATCTTGCACTGGAATTCATAGTCCCTTGTTTTCCTTGTTCTGTATCTCTATGATAAGAGACTCATGTTAGTGATTTTTATCTTGCCCAACAATAAGCAAATTGATGTTTGAAAATAATAAAGAATCTAGGGACTGCTTCATAGTGTAGAGTGAGTCAAGTGAAGGTCAGTATGCTCAAAATGCACTTTTGAAACACTGTTTGTGCTAAACATCTATTTCTTCTACAAAAGCACACCTTTTTATCACCTTAGCTCAGAAACTTGTAATTAATACTCAGAAATAGTCAGTGAGTGTTCACAACAAACAAAGAATGTAATCTCTTCACAAGCTTTTAATAGTTTTATTTCAGGTTATTTCTTTTCTCCTGCCTTAATTATTCTGCTTTTCAAAATGCTTTGCATGTTTGCTTGAATATACTTGCTGTATAAATCAAAGGAAACTGTATAAAAACATACATTTGAGACCATATGTGTGCATGTGGTGGTGGTGGGGATGTGGTCTGTTGTTTTTGAAATTAAGTGAAAACTGTTATTCATTTCAGTGCCAGAACTTAGGGAAGCTGACAACCGTTCAAATTGGTCATGACAACTCAGGGCTACTGGCCAAGTGGCTGGTTGATTGTGTCATGGTCAGAAATGAAATAACAGGACACACGTACAAGTAAGCAGCAAGTTTTAATTTTCTTTGTCTGAAATTCTTACTTGTTAAATCTAGAGGAAGCAAGAAGGTTTTTCCTCAGTTGACGGAGCACTGTGGGCTGATTTGGGTACCTAGTAAGGTTGGGCTGGTCTCCCCTACCCCAGTTCTCTCATTTCAGAAGCCCTAGTTGAAGTCAAATAATCTGATTGATACATGAACATAGGATTTTCTTTGCATCTCTCTGAGACAGGACAACAGGATACTGTTGAAGTGATTCATATGCTTGTGTCTAATAATTAACTCTCTTGATTTAAAGTAGTGTGGTAAATTGTGCACAGATGAACTCTTTAAACCCCCAAGAGCTGGATTTATAGGTTAGGGCAAATCTTTTGTTTCTTTTTCATTTAGAAAACATACAAATATCTAAGTACTGTACAAATGTACATAAAGTCAGATTGCAAGAAAATAAAAGGGTATGACGATTTCTGTTGAGTTCATACCTCTTGTATCAAAATGATCTAATTCACCATTGGTGTTACAAAGCATCTGGCTAAGCAGACTTAGGGTTTTTATCTAAATGTAGATTTGGAAAACTATAATTCAGAAAGATGAGCTCAGGGTTGCCCACAAGCTGAAAGTACAAGAAAACTGGCTACAAAGACTGAGGGTATGGGCGTGTGCACGGCTTTCATTAGGAATGTGGATTGGGTCAAAACATACAGCAGTAGAATGTTCTCTGTGACATTTGAGTATGAGGAGATGTCACAGCTTCAACTGGGTGGGAACTCTGTGAGGGAATTTAGTTGTTAATCATGACAGTATTTTTAAAGGCAGAATATCAGTTCTGATTGCAAGTGAAAAAGAACCTGTCAGAAATCAAGATGTGGACCATAAAATATAGGTATAAGACTTTGTTGTCCAGGGCTTTCATGCATGCTTTGCATATTTCCCTTTTCCTAAGGATGACTGGTTCTGCAAGTAATGTTGCCTGTTGAGCTCTGGTTTGTGAAAAGTTTCTGTTTGCAAAATATTTCCTGCCTGTTAGCAGTGTTCATTGGGTGCTAGCTGTTTCTCTAGCTTTGAGATGAAACTAGACTGCTTGCATGGCTGACCTGTGCTTGTCCTGGGTGTGTGGCAGGTTTCCCTGTGGGAAATGGCTGGGGAAAGGTGTTGATGATGGCAGTCTGGAGCGAATACTCATTGGAGAGCTGGTGTCCTCCACATCTGATGAAGAGCTGGGAAAGCAGTGCCGTACCCCACCACAGCAGAAATCTCCTACCACAGCTCGACGACTTAGCATCACTTCCCTTGCAGGGAAGAACACCAGTAAGTCCTTTCTTTTCTCCCCAGGGCCCTAGACAAGGGGGCAGCAACGGCTGAGAAATAAAGCTGTCGTGAACAGGATTGCTCCTACTAAAGAGAGGGATAGCTGCAAGCTGATGAGTTTTTGCTGCCCCAATTTGTGGGTCTGCAGCTTGTTCTGTGGCTGCACACACTGCCTCTTTCAATGTCCCCCCATTTGACAGTTGAGAGATAATAATCTCTTTCTTTAGAGCACAGAGATGTGAGATGAGGGAGGAGGAGGCAGCAGAATTTGCTTTAGCTGATGCTGCTCAGCTTCCCAGCTCACTTTGCAGTCAGTGGGAAGACAGTCCTGTCTCAAGGGCAGGTCAGAATTTGATATGGATACTGTGAACTGCCTTCTAGAGGAGCACATCTTTAGGGGGACCCTGGGGAACATCAACTTTGCATTCCTAAAATTAGCTTTTATGAGTAACTGCAGCTGGCTGCTGCAGGGCATGGGACTGTAAGGGCCATGTGAGGCATTCTCCACTAAAGCAAACCGATGAGCACAGTGTAGATCCTGTTCATAAATCTGTCCAGCTCCTGTAAAACTAGAGGACATGACTGCTGAAATGTCAGGCTAGGAAAGAGTAGCCTCCAAGAGCAATACAGCATCTAAAAACCACCACAGGGCCACTGCAGCTTTTCACACGAGTCCATATTAGCTGGAGAAGTGGGCACCAGAGCATTTCTTTAGGTCTGAGAACACTAAGACCCAGTAATTCATTTGTCTTGAGAGCTAGATGAGGCTCTGTATTAGACATGCCAAAGAATGTGGAGGTCCTGATGTACTAAACTGATGCTGAATTACTCCATGCTTCCAGAATAACAATTGTAAGGCAAGGAAATAACAACGTACATATGTCTGAAAAATAAGAAAAGACTCTTAGAAGAACCATGAAAATCTGGCAAACATCTGCTTAAAATGAAGTTTTAAAAGTTCAGTCTGTTTTTATAAGAAACTGAATGAGGGACTAGATAATTTTCTGCAGGTAGGTAATTTTCTGCACAGGAAAATGAGATGGTTACAGGTGGAAGCATAGCATGATTCAAT
Source organism: Loriculus beryllinus (assembly GCA_039877255.1). NCBI lineage: Eukaryota > Metazoa > Chordata > Aves > Psittaciformes > Psittacidae > Loriculus > Loriculus beryllinus. The sequence continues at coordinate 5,366 of JBCJKH010064565.1, forward strand.
AGTAGAGGCATACAGCTAAACAGATTCAGAACAGGAATATGGCATACATTTTAACACAGAAGATAACTTATTCTTGGAACTGTTCATAAGGAATATTCTCTCCCTCTGGCCCCTCACGCTGGTACAATGACTAGAGGTGTGTCTAGATACTTTTTTGGGCTCAATAAAACGTTGTGGGTTCCAGTCAGGAACTAATGAGTGCTAGGTTTTCTGATCTCTGTCCTGTAGAAGTGAGCCAAATGACTGGGCTACAGCCTTTCAGCCCACATCTCCTCATGTGAGGGTTGCTGTACTCTCTATAATGAGAAAGAAGTGATTAACTCAAATAAAGTATTTATCAAGCCAGATCTTTGGGTTGTGCATTTTTAAGTAAGGCAATTTATTTGACCATTCCAGGGCTGCTCATCAGTTGCTTGTAATAAGGCTCAGGATTACACAAGACAAATGTTAAAGACACAGAATACACAGAATAATTCCTGCAGTTCAAGCTATGTCATCATGAGAGTTTGATGAATGTTTTAAAGTTGCTATCTTCAGCTAATATGCTCTCCATCATTTCACAGAACCTAATGCGGGACAGATCCAAGAGGGAATTGGGGAAGCTGTGAACAATATTGTGAAGCACTTTCACAAGCCAGAGAAAGAGGTACTTCCTATTTTTCACTACTTGCCTGGAACCTACAATCCATGTAAATATTTTTATGAGAAATGGAACTGAAGTACTAGTAGAGACTATTAACATTGAAATTTGAAAGTTCTGGCATGCAAACAAGACAAGTTGTACTTACAGACTCTCCCTTCCTCACAGAGAGGGAGCCTTACCATTCTGCTGTGTGGAGAGAGTGGCCTGGTTGCAGCTCTGGAGCAGGTCTTTCACCATGGATTCAAATCTGCTCGCATTTTTCATAAGAATGTCTTCATCTGGGATTTCATAGGTAAGGTGGTATGTGATTTGGAGGCAGAAGAAGAAAGATAAGTGCAAAATGAATACTCACACACAGACCTTGGGTTCTCATGAGCTAAGGCCCATTTGTTCCTGCCTGGCACCTGTTCCAGGTTGCTTGAAGTCAATGAGAAACAAGATAGAAGATGAGAAATACTAAGCTCTGTATAAGGGATGAATGTGAATCTGGCCAGAACTTTAAGAGCACTTCACATTCTAGTCATTTGTTTATAACTGAATGTTCAAACAGCCAATTTTCTACTCAGAAAGAAGGTAGGCTGGATATTAGGGTAGAGTAGCAATTGGTGGTAGGGGAGAGACGTAGGAAAGGGCAGGGAGTGAAAGGTTTATATTTGTAGTTGTTTGTGAGAACTCTCCTAATCACTGCATTGGTCTTCTGTGATGCTTATCTGTATGCCTACATTGTGGTAATTTAAGATGTACTTACTCCCTTAAAAGATACAAGTTGAGATACTTAGCCTGAGGGTAAGTGCTTACTCAGAAAAGATGAAAAATCAAAGCTGATGGTATCATTCAGAATGAAACCACTGACAGGTACTCTGATGCAGCTCCCTGACGTCACCTAACTGTATTAGACATGAACCAGTCCACTGACTGCTGCTATGTAGCAAAGGTGGAGATCACCACCTACCTATGTTCTTGAGAGTGAGGAATCTGTATATAAACTGTGTACTAGCTCTCAGCAAGTTGTTTTTCTAAGGATTCCCTTGTGTAATTCTGTGTCTCAATGAAGCTACATCTCACTGGGTTCTGATTTTCTCCCTACCACAGAGAAAGCTGTTGCGCATTTTGAAACCAGTGACCAGATCGGAGATAATGAGGAGGCCCTTTTGCTTCAGAGATCTTCATGCAAAACCTTCTGTCATTATGTGAATGCCATCAATACTGCTCCAAGGAACATTGGAAAGGATGGCAAATTCCAGATTCTGGTTTGCCTGGGGACAAGGTACCTAATTGCTCTTTGATATATGTGTCGTCTTGCATTAGACTAGAAGAATATTTTTGCACCATTGTTATTACCTTTAGTTTTCCATTTTAAGACATCTCATACCCATCTATTACCCAGTACGTATTAAAGCTGCTTTAGTACTATGTGAAAAATTGGATCAAAGAAGCAGTGTCTAAACTGCTAAAAATGTTTTGAGCTCTTTTATAACAGTTAGCTTGACAGTCATAGGTATGAAGACTGTCTTGAAACTATTTTTGATGAAGTGACGGCTATGTGAATGCAAAGTTCTCTTGCAAGAGCTGGTGCATTTCTAAAGCCTCATTAATTCACTTTGCCTATGAAAATGGGATGGCTGTTACAATTTTGACAAAACTATTCTAGTTCAGTCTTTCTTGCTTTCTGTCTTGCACCTGGGGAGGGAGGTGGGGCTTGGTTATATTTTCGAGGGTGGAAGTTGGTATGTCTAGAAGTAAGTACCATTTTTGTCCTGTCTGTCTGGGTATGTGGAAAATCAGTTGGAAAACAGTCTCTTGGTTTTGCATGAGCTTTATTTTCTCTCTTCCTGATCTGAACATGTTGCTGAATTCTTCCAAAATCAATTGTCCAGTTCTGCTGATATCTATCTTTGTTCCTACAGTATGCTCAGCTATACAAGTATACATGTATTCCTACATGTATATTCATCCAGTATTCATTTAATATACATGTATATTCATTCAGTATACTTGTATTCCTACATATTAACAAAATCAAGGGTTATGATTACAAAGGAAACTTCTATGTGCAAACAGCATGCATCACCCTCAAAAAGAGCCTGCATATTCTGAGTCGTGTTCTTGGAGAATTTATGTTTGAGATCTGTTTACTTGGTGCTAAAATAATTCTCTTCATCCTCTTTGCAGGGACCACTTGCTCTCTCAGTGGATCCCGTTGCTGGCAGAGTGCCCGCCCATTACAAGGATGTATGAGGAGAATGCTCTCCTACGGGACCGCATGACTGTCAACTCCCTTATCCGAGTCCTACAGACATTGCAAGATTTCAATATCATCCTAGAAGGATCGCTCATTAAAGGAGTGGATGTTTAGCATGGCTTTGCTGAGAACTTCATTATTCCTTTCCCAAGCAAGCAAGCCACAATTGGAGACCTGTCAGGACTTGAACATGATGGTAGTGCACCACTGTAAGGCAAAGCTGCCAGTAGAAGCGGGAGTGGAAAGCCGAGTTTGTGCCTGATGGGGACTGTCCTCTGAAGCTGCAGAAAGCAAAGATGCAGTATTGTAGTTTATTTGAAACAGAAATTTAGTATAAAATAGAGTATTTTCATGTGTTAGATGTGTGTAAATATGCTATCTTCTTTAAGAAATTATACTACTCTAAGAAATTTTTCTTAGACTGAATGTTCTTGTTCTGACTATGAGTAGCTTAAACCCAGGGAAGGACTGAGGGGAGGGAAGGACCGAGGTGGGAAGGGATGCCGCTGCTTGCTTGTAAGGAAGAAGCCAATCAATGTGTAAATACAGTGCAAACTCAGCAGGGCTTTTTTCAGGTATTGCAAGTTAATACAGCAAATATCCTTATGTAGCCATTGTGATTGTCTCACTCTTGGAAATGTTGTAAGCATATATGCTGTCTTACCCTACCGTACATGGGCTCTCTTTGTTCTTTGTTTGTTCAAAGACTCAAGCCATTCCGTGCATGGAAGTTGTGAGTCGTCATGTTTCTTTCTGTTAGGTTTTATGTGTCACTTCTATTGATCTCCAAAAAGAGAGACAAGTGTTGAAATGCTAACTGGTGAGAAGGACTGCTGTCAGCCTCAGAGCCTGGGAGTATGAGAGACCTGTGTAAGGGGTGCTGCTGCAGCCTGAGATGGAGAACGGTGGCTTGCTTGACTCACTTGGTGTATCCCTTGCCTATCCAGATGTTCTGATGATTCCCCCTTGCCCTCAGCCAGTTTGTGTTGTGGATGACTTTTTTTTTCCCCCATGTTGAGGAATTTGGTTCATACCAAACTCTTGCTGTACTTGAAAGAATCATTGCTGTAGAGCCACAAACACCGATGTTGCTGTGCTACTGAACTATATCAGCTGGTTTTAAAATGCTGACAGATTACGAGTCTTCCTTTATCCCGCAGAATAAGTGTTCCTAGGAAGTACAGGGATCTTTGTTTGCTACATTTTTTCTTTTTTCCTTTTTTCCCCCTAGATTATCCAGCTAAAAAAAAAGAAAAGTAGGGAGGGGGAAGAAAGCAAAAGGAAGGAAAAAAAGAATCTTACTTTTGTATTTTGTGGCTCTTCTCCTACACTCTTTCCGCTTAATGTGTGTATATATAGATACAGCTCTTGAAGAGGAACTGGGATCAACTGAAATCCTGTATGCTAAAAATTTAACAAGAGATTACATTAAAATCATCTTGAGGATACCATGCAGCAGATATAGAGTATGTTTTCTGTCTTGTGGATAGGAGCTGGAAGGATCTGAGGGCATAGTTGGATTCATCTGGTTTTAGTTTTTGGAGGTTAGTTTAAATATAATTTAAATATAGTTTGTTTCATTTGTTTATTTCCATTTTGTCAGTGGATTTCTGTGGATGTCTCACTGTCAGCTGTGGATTGGGAAAGGCCCCAGCTGGTACTGTGATGTTATTGCCTTGCACGGTGCTCTCAAGTGGCATTAGGAGGGGAATGGCAGGCAGTAGCAGGTCTCAATACGGTTTGCACGTGGTGGAGAGAGGAATAAGAGCTAAGAAAAAAGAAAGAGGAAGAAAATTAGGGTTTTCTTTCTCCCCAGCCTTTTGCCAAGCTTCTCTGTTTTCCTGTGGTCCTTCAGCTGCCCACTTCTTACAACAGCACTTGCTTTAGTGTAAAAATTTCACATCATATTCCCAGCCAGAAGAAAACTCTTCATGTGACTTTGCTTCATTAACAAGGAGAGTTTTATGCTATAGAAGGGGTTTTTAATTTTTAAGAAAGAAGAAAACAACACTGTCAGGGCGTCGTTGATTTTTATGAGGGTTCCACTTTTTAATAACCGTTCTTTCCACCTGGGCTTGAACTTCCTTAAACTGACTAAACTCATCCCAAACACTGTAGGCAGCGCTGCCATGTCGCTGCCATGGGTGTGAATAACTAACGTAAAGGCTGTGAATGGTGTCATGAGTAAGAAGCCAGAGCCCACAGATGTGTGACATCTCTCTTGCGTTTCCAGAAATGTGAAATTTGAGGTGTGAGGCTTTTCAGCGTGGCCAGGCAATTCTGCTTAAAGTCAGCGGAAGAGACATGACAACCCTTCAGCAGCAACCGAAAATGTGTCCCTAGTACTTAACTCTATCAATAAATTACACATTTAGCACCAGAAACCATGTGGCAGCATTATTTGGTAATGACTGCTTAGGATGTTTTGATTTCTATTGCAACTCAGGCCTTTTATGTCTAATTACTGCTATACATGATTTTTTTCAAGCCCAAACCAGTCTAAGTGACTTTCATTTTGCTGAAATAACAACCTCTTTAGTCCTTGGATTTCTTTGCAGCATCATCTGCATTTGCTAGCTGGATACTGCTCAAAAGTACACTGCTGCATACTTCTCCAAAGACTATTTATGACTTCAGCAGTCGTAACATTCATCCAACATGATTCAGTTTAAGTGCAGGCAGGATAAAGTAGAAACACGGACACGTCTAAAGGTCAAGCATAGATGGATAAACCACACACAGAGAAAAGGGCAATAATTAAATAAAGTGTTTCTTAAAGTAAAACAAGTCAAAACCTGAGAGATTTTCAAATTCAAAACAGGACCTTCCCCCCTTTCAAGCTACATTAAGGAACCTTTAGCACTTAACTTTAACACAACTTCACGTCGGCTTTTTCAGCAAGTGTTGACTTGTTTGGTTTTGTCAGGTTTCACATCATTTACAATAAAAATTACGTATGTCTAATATTTCCCTGTAGGCAATAAAACACCCTAAGATATGTCGAAAGGGGCAGAGCTGAGTGCCTCGGATTCCTAGAAGACTTCTTATTTGACAACTGTGGAAGTACGGTTCTTTGTAGTGAATTTTTATTCTACCCTGTATGATCATTTTTTTTTCTTAGTAGACCACTTGTTTCTTGGAAACCATGAGGGTTTTTCTCTAAGGTTTATAGATACCATTCTACCCACTAGGATGTGAGAAACCCATCAGGATTCTTCTAAGCTAACACAGTTTTTACTTCAGTGTTAAAGCACCTTCTTTGGTTGAGAAAGGGAATCTTGGAAAAGACCAAAGCTCTCTGGTGTCTGCTTTTTTTTAAAGAAGAAAAAAATCCTATCCAATACCCATCTGCAGGTGTCTGAGTTTGCATCATCCTGTTATACTAACATCCAGCACGGTAACTTGAGGGAGTCAGAGAATCAAATGCCTCACTATGTACAAAATGTGTATTTATAATTCTCTGAAATGAATGAAATTCTACTGTTTAGTGAGAAATCTACTCATGTTTATTCCCAGTTGGTTTGTGTAATTAGATATCATTGTTCAAAAATGTCTTTTTAGAATGGTTGCGCAATGGCATATTTGAGAAAATTCCTTCTTTCAGTCAAGTGAAGGTGCTCATCTTAAGGGGAAATATTGTATGTTACACTTGAAATGTACAAATGTGCCCTGTATAGCTTAAAATGATCCTTAAATGTCTCCATTAAGTATATTTTATCTTTACATTATTACTAACTGAATAAGAACTGGATAATTTTCAAGACGACATGAGTAAAAGTATTGTTATATCAAGCACTTTAACATACATACCACAAACTGACATGAGTTTTTCAGGTTTTGAAGTACATTGAAATACAGCTTTTCATGCTATGTCCTTTACAAATAAAACTGTGAGAATAATGGTTGATGTCATTTTCTCCTTGCAGATGAACTGAGAGATTCGATTCTCAGACTGAAGAGCTGAACTGAGGCTCCTGGCAGTGGGAACTTGCTGAAGCAAAGAAGGGGAAAGTGAGTGTGAGGGTCTGCTCTCAAAACCTGCCCTTCTGCCTCCTCTGACACAAAGTCTGACTGTGCCAAGCCTGACCAGCCCTCCATTTTCAAGGCTTAGGTGGAAAGTGTGGCTGATCAAAGGGAAGAATTGGGATTGCAGTGAAGTTTAGCTCTTTCCAGGGTGGTATTTGCTAGGCAGCCTGGATTGCTCTCCCTTGGTATCTGCATGGGGAAGAGTGGAGAGAAGGGGGTGGGATCCTATTGGCAGCCAAATGTGAAGTGTGAGATTAACTGCAGCTGAAGGTCTCTTTCCTCTCTTGACATGAGTTGCTCTGATATTTAAACTATGAGTTTTCCTCTCTTGACATGAGTTGCTCTGATATTTAAACTCAGGGTTGAAAAGCTGGGGTGAAACTCATGCCCTCCAGTCTGTCAGTTGGCATGTCCCATAAAAAGAGAGGTTGATAGAGAAGAGATGGGTGCCTGCAACAAAAAGGTGCAAAAGAATGGTAGTGAAATGCCCTGCTTGGTAATTAAAGATTTTCAGAAATCCTCCCCATGCTCTAATTCTGCTGGAATTGGCAAAAATATGGGAATTTTTGAAACCAGCACTTGTATGTGTGTGTATACAGTGTGTGTGAAGTGAGCCATGTCTGTTCATTCATTTTAACTCTTGGTTTTTAAAAGGCAGAGAATCTTAAAAGAGGACTGAAAGTCTCAGAGTCTGGGACCATGTATGTGAGAATCCTGGTACATGTAATTTCATGATACTGATGTTTAGCAGTAGTGTAGCAGCAAAATTATAGGATCCCATAAATGTGAATAAAATCCATAGAGCTGCTTGTGGTCAAATTTCAATAGGAGGAGTGGCCACACGTAGTACACCTCCTTACTTAATGCGTTAGGCTTAAGTATGTAAATTCGAGATAGTGGGATCTGGCATATTAAAAGCAGTAAGTACTTGAAGTAAAGCAGGACTGAACTTGTCCAGATGAGGAAGTGCAAATAACTTCCTCTCCACTGTGCTGTCATTAATGCGGTCTGGGAACACTACAATGTTTTCTGCAAAGGGTAAGTAGAAGAGAACTGAGAAAACTTGCACAAGTAGAAGTTGAGATAACTCACCCATCTAGTTTGTTCCTTTCCAGCACTTCAGGTGAGCTTGTTGGAACAAATTACACTCGGGTTAAGAGCAGAGCTGCTTCCCTGTCTGTCACTCCATCAGCTCAGGGATTGAGGCTCCTGTGATTGCAGTCAGGGAGCATTTAATTGCTGACATTCCTGTTTTCTCTTGTGCTGGTCCATCAGACACTATAAGCTGGTTTGAGCTCAGCACATGATGTGAAGGGAATGGGAAAATCTCTGTATGGGTCTGCTATCTGGTGTCTGGTTAAGGTAAACTGTCTGCTGAAGGCACTGTAGAGCCAATTCGTCAGTGGAAAGCTGTAGATCTGCAGGAAAGCTTGACAATGTAATAGGCCCATCTGTATTCCCTGCAGACCTCACAGGGCGTCTCGGCTCCTCTGAAAGAACTACTTCTGTCAGAAGAGTATGTGACCAGACAAATTATTTTCTCCTTTAACCAAGCCCACCTTTTTCTCGAAGGGGGAAGCAGGAGAAAACACAGCCAAAGCCTTCCTGATCCTTACCCAGGGCATGTTTGTCATAAGACGCTGCCGTAAAGGACCTCATTGCTGGGTGATCTGCTGACAATCTTGTTATCATTCAAGAAGTAGTTCAGTAGGATCTATAAATGTCAAATAATTGTGGTTTATATCAGAAAGACTCAAGTGTTCATACCAGTGCTCTGAGTAATGATCTGTAAGATACTCTTCCTCCTACTTGTACAGGTTATCTTAAGTCTCATGCAAGTCTATATGTCTTGCTCAAGAGGTAAACATAGAAGATAGTAGAAGATAGCCAACCAACACAATTCTTTCTCTCTGTGGAAAATAACAGTCCTTTGCCCAATACAGACCTGTGAATTTTATATTCTCTGAATGATTAATTTACTTTTAGACCTGGCCAGAGCAGCAAGTTAAAATGGGTTAATTGTAGAGTGGTCTGTTCACCCACAAGTGAATGTGGCAAGCAAACAATTTGAGTTTTATTTGCAAAGTGCATTTGGCAGCACTGTGCAGCAGATGTAATTCCCAACAAGCTCAAGCGCTTACCACAGGGCATCTATTCTCCCAGTGAGAGGCAGACATGGAGAATGCAAGAGGCATCCCAATCTTCACACAGTACATTTGGTGCCAGATTCTCACCCACTCCCACAGCCAGGTGGTAAAAGCCAAAACTAAAATAAACTCTTCCCTCAGTAGCAGCCAGATGTTAGTTTTGATGCTGTGCAATCCTTGCGTTCTCCTGCTTTCAACAAGAGGATTTTATAAAGCCTGGTGTTAGCCTGGGGAAGCCTTTTTCCTTGCCCTCTGCAGACAGAGAGGAGAGATGGGCTCCTTCAGTAAGCCTTACGAGGAGAAACCTCACTTGGCTGCTTTTAATTATGACTAGAGAAGTCCAGCAGAGGCAGCTTGTGGAGGCTAAGCTAGCATTAGTGTTTATGATTATCCCCCCCAGCACTGTTCTCCCATGCTGAGCTCATTTCTTCAAAGGCATTCAAGTGATATATTGGCATGTTCTTCATACATCAAAAAAGAAAGAGTTTACAAGAGCAAAATCTAAGGGTGATGGACAGAGGTAGTTGTAATTTTTACAATATATTAATAATTTAGATACGAAGACAAGTTCCTTACCTGTATTACAGAGGAACAGGATAGAGATCAGAAAATGTGGCTTCAATTTCTAGGTCTCCCTGACTTCCACCAAGACCTTTTAGCAATTTGCTTATGGCATATTCCATTTTGCAGCTAGAGAGCTGAGGTACAGAGTGGTGGAACTTCGCTTCAGCCAGTCTCCGCCTTGCCAATCAAGTCTGTTCAGCCTTTGGGTTAGAAACTGCTCATCCAGAGTCCATTGGTGTGTGATTGAGAGCAGCTTTTCAATATTACTGTGACAGAAGTACCCTAAGGTCTCATCCATTCCACCCATCTCATCTCCTCATTCCAGTTTAAAGGCATTGGTGAGACCTGTTGATTTGTGGTGTTGTGAGTATGTGTAAGTCTGTCTAGCTGTGTATGGTTAGAGTTTTGTAATTGTTAGGACAGAAGAATGGGCTTTCTTCTTAACTACAATACAGTGATTATGGTTACTATCTGCAATACGGTTAAGCACTCCAGAAATGCATACAAATACTTGCTTTGCTGTTGCGTGAGGATGGTGACTAATTCCCTACCAAAAGGGAGGAAGAAAAAACAGATGCTTTGCAAGAACAGTTCTCTACTGCTTTTCATCTTCAGGCCAAAGCTCTTTCATTAACATCAAGTTAATCTTGTCCCTTCTCTGCCCCACAACCTGTGTCTGCTCACTGCAAGCTCAAATAAACCATCACTCACACCAGAAAATGCATGGTGAAGGACATACAAAGTTCTAGCAAGAGATTTCCTATAGCAGTCAGCAATAGTCAGTACAAATGAGAATCAACTTTGTTGTTGTTTTGGGGTTTGCTTTGGTTTTGTTGTTTGGGGTTTTTTTTTTAAGGCATGGAATTAATTTAAATTAACTGGGAAGGCAGCCCAAAGACTGTGCTTTTGTTCTTGAGATGGCAGTGAACTCTTCCACTGAGTGTCCTTAGCCCTTTTCTTCTACTCTGTGCTCTCACCTGAATTCAGTTTACCTGCTTGCACATATGCAGCTTTTGAACTGTCATTATCCCGTGCTCTAAATCATACCGTGCAGTATGAATCCACCAGCTTGGAATTAGTGTGGCTGTTGGCTTGCCTGAGATCTAAACATCTTGCAGATGGTCTTTGGTTCCTGGCTGTACAAAGTAGTATGGAGCTAGCTCAAACTGGGTAGGGTGCACAGGACACTTCCCCCCGCACCCCTTCCCCCACCAAGATGACTTTCAGAAAAACTGCATTCAGGAAATGTAAGTGGAAGCATCACCCCATGCCTCTACCCAGCCTTCATGTTCTTAAAGCTGTGGAAAAGGTTTGCACTCACGGTAACAGGAACACAGGAGAACTAGGAAAAAACTTGCAGACCAGAGAAGCTGTTTAATTCACTTTGTTAAAAGAGAATTTCAGATGTCAGCAGGAATTTGTGCTAGACAGGGGTAGTGTGGGTAGCTGTGATCAGTGAGAAATAGGATAGCTGTTCTGGGCTTAGTCATTCGTGTTTAACTGGCACAGTGCTGAGAAGGGAGGAATGAACTAGCTGATCTTCAATGGAAATGTGTGCCCTAGGAAGTGCAAATACAAGTTGATCCACCACGGCTTGCTGAAGTCAGTGGAAGTTTCTAAAACCGATGAGCTTAGACATTCATGAGCACTTAGGCATTCATGAGCACTATAGTCTGCTAAACTGCTAGTTTGCGCACAGAAGAGAAGCAGCTCCCTCTTGGAAAAATAATAAAGTGACTATTGCTGCTTTCAACTCATAATGTTTAAGCCAGTCTCACTCTTAAACATAAGCTGCTTCTAGGTGATCTCAGCATTTTAAGTAGAAAAGTTTATCTCTGTGAAAGGCCAGGCTTGTACTAACAAAGATATTCAAAAGCCTTGTGTTCATCTCTTTAAGATCTTCGGTTAAGATCCTGGAAGAGAGTAGTGGCAATACAGTGTCTGACAAGCAGGAGACTGAATGTGAAGATTGCCAGTGTTGAATCCAGGTAGAGCTGTGAACAGCATGGATTGTCTTGCCACTATGTGCCAGCTGTCCTGGATAGGTCCCACCCAGCCCAGTATCAGAGATCAGGTTTGTAGACACATCTGAGATTCCATTCTCCATGGTAAAGCAGCAACTAGCAGTACAAGGCAACAGTATAGGCATGCTCCTTTTCTCCCCTCCACCACCACTCCCAGCTGTAGTTACCCAGAAGCACTTTGCCAAATAGAGCCTGGATGCATCAGTCTTTTACCCACTTTTGGCCTGTAATCAAATAAAGTGTTCCTTTGACATTGAAAGATAAGGCTGTTTGCAATAGAACCAGCTCCTGCAAGCATCCAAAGCGTTAAGTTTTCATCAAAAAATGATGCAGGGCTACTAGCAAGTTCTCCCAAGCACTGCAAGCCTAATGCCTTGTCTGGTTATACTGCCTTCCAAGGTAGCCACATTCCTGTTGATGTCCTAGGCTGAGCTACTCGGTGCGGTCCCTCCTTAAAGAGCTTTCTAGGATGCTCCTCTGTCCCTTGGACTTTGCTCCTTTCAGGTTTCAGAAGCAGGGGGTGTTCTCGTTTACTTTTGTGCTGAGAATAAGGGTTAGGAAGGGGTGGAGAAGGAAGCAGCAGCAAGATGGGTGAGGAAGGAACCTTTGTAGTTCATTGAAATGGTTCTCAGCAGGCAGTGTTTCCATAGAAGAACCTCCCTGAATTCTCCCTTGCCAAAGTATTGCTTGGGGGAGGATGGCAGGAGGGTTTGCACTCTCTTCACTCCTCCCAAATTTAAAAGAGACTTTCTGCCCTTGGCTGAGGCAATTCATCAGGTAAAGAAAAAATTATTGAGGACTCCAGACACAATACACACTGCGACAATTTAATTGATTCTGCCTCCTCTTCTTTCAAAGAATATTTGCCTGCAAGGGCCTAATGTACTATTTTTGCCTTGTTTTAGCTATGTTGGCACAAGAGCCATGGGTAAGAAGCTGGGAGATGATGGTAGCAGCTCTTTATGTGTCTGTACAATCACTCATGGCTCTCTTACTCAGCTAATTAAAACTAAAACCCCCTCTAGCTACCCTGAAAAATGTAAATAACGTTTATTAAAACATTGTTTTGTGGTATAACCAGCACTGAAGTTACAGAAAGGCTATTATGCAACAGGATTCTGGTTGTGAAGAAGTGGGTGGCTGCAAATCAAGTGAATGCCAGGCTTTCCTCATGAAAGAATGACGCTGGAGACAAACAGAAGTGTGTATAATTAAAAATGTGTAAAATACACAAAGCCAAACAGCTGGCAGAGGCTAAAGCTGTCTGAACACCTTCACGTTGTGCTTTGCGGGTCTCTAGAGTTAGCACAGATACAAAGGGTATGGTACATGAAGTGAAACAAGATTTTTTTCCCGAGGGCATTGTGTTCTTAGCGCAAGTAGCAAGAAAATAGGCAAAGCACACGACAAAGGACACGACAGGTCTGATTTAATTCTTCTCCAGCTGTGGCAATGCTAGGAGTTGGAAGTGACTTTAAAGATAACTAAATGAAGAACTTTAGAACTACATGAGCGTGTAAAGCCAAGTGCATGTTCCAGCCTTGCTGAGCTAGGGCTGAGCAGCATGGGCTGGAGTGTGGCAACCCTAAACCCCCATTCCTTAAACAGAAATCATGGAGAAATATAGAAAGGTAGTTTTGCTTTTATCAAATCTGTACAGATAAGAATGCCTCACCAACAAAGTTACATACAAATATGTTGCCTTATTCTTGTTGGTTTCTTAGGTTTGCAGTTTTTAACCTTGACTCAGCATGGGCAATGCCATTTCAGCCCTACAATGCTCAAATGTGTATTTGGGTATTTACAGTCAATCCAGCTGTGCTAGAAAAGATTAACTTTCCTGCTTTTTAACTCCGTGTAGGAAGTGAGGACTGGCCATCCTGTACTGCCCAGAGAATCTGCCGGAGCTAAAGCATCCTGTGTCCTGGCTGACCCTGGCAGCTGCCCTGAGGAGGAATCTGACCGGAGCTGCCATGTTGAGAAGGGGGCAAAAGCAGCAGAATGGCTTTACTGAAGGGTGTTACTGAAGGTGCAAAATACAATTAACAAAAAATAAATAGTAAAAGAGCAGGAGCGCAGCACTCAAAAGAGAAGGACAGCCGGGAAAGCCAGGATTAGAGAGGAGCATGCAGGGTCAGGGGGCAGCAGCTCTGGGGGCTTTTGAGTAAAACTACAAATAGAGCACAAAGAATTTGCCTTTCCTCTCGACTGGCTGCCTTGTGAGGCCTTGCTTGTGTGCTACAAGCACACCTCAGCAAGCACCCGCAGGAGGCCAGGGGACACCTGCAGGGATTCTAAAGGAAGATGGCAGGAATTATGTGAATGCCTGAGGGAAAGCAGAACCATAACCTCTTCAGGGTAGCAAAGGGGCCATCGCCTTGATGAACCACAAGCCCCCAAGAAGAGGAGCTGGCAATGGCCAGGCTCTGTGCCAGTCTGAAGAAACCACTGACTAACCCTGTCAAGCTGAAACAAAACCTTGCCCTTTTGAGACAAGGACCTGCCGTCTCATGTTATAGTGGGATAGGTGAACCGTGCTGCAAACCCCACGGTGCAGCCTAGAGATCAACATGGCCGCCAGCCCAGAGGCAGCCTGTGCAGTGGCATAGA
>JBCJKH010064566.1:0-11085 GCA_039877255.1 Loriculus beryllinus
CACTGCTCAGCACTAACAAACACATCCCTGTGTGATCAACACTGCTTTCAGTACAAATCCAAATCAGCCCCTTAGTAGTGCTATGAAGAAAATTAACTCTATCCCAGCCAAAATCAGCACACCTCTCAAGCCAGACAACATGCAAGTATTGCTCAAGTCTTCTGCCTTCAGTTCTGGACACCTTCACCATCAGGTTTGTCCCTGTAGCCAAAGTAATTTCTCATCAGCACACACTGCTTGCTTACATCTACTATGCCCAGGATGAATAATTCTAAGAATCAAAATGAGAACACGCTCTGCAGGTTATACATGCTCAGCACTTGGAACAAGTTGTCCCCCAGGCAGCAATACGATGTTTCTGCCCATCCGGAAACTCCACAGGAGACAACCTGTCGTGGTGGCACCAGGTTTTGCTTCTTACACAGTCACCTTTTTAGATCAGGGATAAAAAATATGCCTTTGCCATGCTTTTCAAGCACACAACTAAATTGCTGTTTAAGATTAAGGGACGCCAAGTCACCCATTAGGTTGAGGACGTGTAGCGCTCTCATTTCTATTATTTTGCCAATATACAAGAGGAAAATATAAGAACTACACATCCAAGACAGATTACAAATACAGTAACAAATAAAAAGGTAACAGGCTCTATTTGGTGCCCCCTCTCCTGGCCCAGCTTTTTCCTTTCTGTGCCTATACAGTAGACAATAACAAAGGCACAGGAGTATCTGCCACTCCACCAGTTTAGACAAAACAGGTGGCAAAGAACAGAAAGCACTGAATTGATTTTCACGAGTTAAATACTGTTTGAAAGAGAGACGCAGTGGTCCCCTGAGGCAGGTGAACGGCTGACTGGATGAAAGGGGTTTACAGGGTTCTGTGAGATGCCTGCGCGAAGGAGCAGTGCAGCCTCGCACCACTGGAGTGTGCTGTCCGGTTGCAAGGGGCGCGTCTGCTCCTCGTCGTGCTGCCACCTGGCCCCTTGCACGCTGCGGCGAGGATCTGCAGCAGCCCTTGCCCTGCCTCGACCCTGAATCCTGTCACCATGTCAGGCAATCGGCTGCTGTCCTGGCTGGGGCCCCCATCGGCAGCAATGGGGCAGCTGCTCACCTCACAGCCAGCTTCACCCTGCTCTCACCTCCACCAGCCAGGAGGCCACCAGTGGTATGACACCGCAGCAAGCACGGACCTTCCTGCTCGCTCATTCAATAATCCCACTCATTAGCTATCGAGCAGGTTAATTAAAATAGAAAGCAAAGGAAATGGCAGTCTATACTTGACTGACTTATCTGACTTGACTGAAACGACAGACTGGACTGTTAAAGGTCTCATTTGCTTCCTTTCAAGAAGAAAATCAACCAACCAACCAAACAGGGAGATCAGTGCTGCTGTAAACATTCAGCGCTTGAATAACATTGCTTCCCTCAGCAAATATCCAGAGCCAAACCTGCAATAGAGTAAGCTGGTGTTAATTCAATGAAGGCAGCACAAGTTGAAACCACTGCAGGCTTTTTGACCCGTAGGACTCAATTTATAGCAGCTGCTCAGGCAGAACACAATCAATGGACACCAGTGCAAAGGAGTAAAGTCTAAAACCAAATACCTGAAACTTTAATTCTCTTTTCACAGTGTACAGTAACATAAACTGCTCTGGCTAATAGCAGGGAACTTAAGGAAGCAATTATTTTTAAGCTAAGATGAAAATCTATCACGAACCCTCATTCTTTCACCTATTAGCAGTATAAAACCGTCACGCTCCTGCCAGGGGTCAGGAAGAAAAGGGACCCTGGTGATTAACTTGCAGAATTTTGCTCCTGTGACTTGTAAAGAACCCTCTTAACAGGTTTTTAAATAAAAAGACGTTTGAATTTGAGCTTCCACAGCTCTGCTGGAGTCAGGACACAGGTGAAGCCGGGACAGAGACAGTGAAGTCCTTGAAGAGTTCCATTTGCAAATGACTGCGTAATAAAAAGAGAACCAAAAAGACTTTAAACAGTAGGGTAGAAAAACCATTTACTAGCTCTCCTCCTCACTTACTTCAAATGGGAAAACTAGTCAAGGAAGGCCAAGCCTTTAGGCAAAGCACTTGATGCATTTTTGAAAAAGAACTTAGATACTGGGACAGCAATGTAACAAAGATAGAGGCACGAATTCATCCAAACTGCAATAAAATTTGGTGTCTGTTCATTACTGCACCCTCACTTTTCAAAGCCCTGCAAACTCAGCCTCACCCTGAAGACCACAAAGGGCTCTGCAGCCAGCCGTGCTATCACACCCAAAACCCCCTGCCTTCACTCTGAAACAGCAGCAGCTTCACTTCTCCTCACAGCCTCAAGCACCCTGGTCTGCAGAAACACAAAGGTCTGCCGTGCTCAGTGCACCACACAGGGCTGCGGCTCCCTCCAGGACCACAAGGCTTCCTTGGGGAAGATGCTGAAAAGCAGCTTAGCTCACTTGCCTGGGGTGCTGTGTGTGCCCAGAGCTCCCTCACTGCCAGGCCAGCAGGGAGCCTGGCTGCCTCCTCGTTGGCACAGCTGGGTCTGGGGCATGTCTGCTTCTGGGGAGACTGAGGCAACCAGGGAGGCCCTGTCCCTTCAGGAGAAGAAAACCACATTCCCCCTTCCCAGCCTGTGTGATAAGGGGTCATGGCCTCTGCATAAGGGAAGACACATTCAGTCTTGAAGAAGTTCAAATAAAGCTGCAAGGCTTCAGCTTCTTCCTCACAATTACCCAGTCGCATGCCATGTGGCTATAAACCAAACTACAGTTGTTCTTTACCACAACATATATAGTGCATATGTAACAAAAACACAATCTACTGTGTTTTTCACTGACATAGCCCACAGGAGGGGACAGTTTGTTACTGAGGTGAAGTTCACTCGCTAATAATGGCTGGCAGCAACTGCTGCTGCTACTGTCATAATGATAGCATGTGCTTAGTTTTATGTCTCTATTCTCTGTAACAACCTAGATGCCTTGCCACGAACTAACGCTGCCATCCAATAAAACATTAAAAAAAGGCATTAAGTACAGCATTGTGCCGAAAGCTACTACAAACACAAGTGTCTAAATGACCCTGTTTAACATCCTGGAGCATTTCCTTAGAAAATGCTTTTCTTGCTTACATTGAAGTCCACCAGACGTTCCCCACCGAAAGCCTGGGTTAAGGAGGTCAGGAGCAGGTCCCCAGCATGTAGGGATGAAGACAAAAGGCTCAGGACAAACAGCATGGGGCTGCTCTAGTCCTAAGCACTGCTATGGATCACACATACTTCCCTGTGGTCCCTACATGCAGCAGAACAGCACAAGCCTGACTACTGCTGGGCTGTCCTCCCAGAGCAGAAGAAGAAGCAGCTCTTTAACACTGTTGCTCCAAACTATCATTTGGATCTATGCACTCTTAAAACATACAGCTGAAGTAACAGAAATATAGGGGTAGCTTCATCTTCCTCTGTCATCATCTGGGACATAAAAAGCAGCCCCTGTGCCGAGAACACTGATGGAGGAGGGAGCAGATGCCTTGGTGAAGCCAAGCACAGAGCTGACTGTGAACTGCTCATCCTCTGAGCAGGGGTACTCCTGGTCCAGGCACTGTGTAGCCAAAATGGAGCAGAGCTGAGCCCACCATTACATGGTGCATTGTTAGGCCAGAGCACACAGACATTTCTGCCAATCAGCATCTTTGCACACTGTCCCATATACACCTACTGGTCACTACAGAACAAGCTTTAGCATCTCACAGGATGTTAAAGCTTTTGAGGAGTTATTAGCCCACATCTCCCAAGAGACAGCAGTTGTGGGTGCTGAACAGAAAGATGGCACAACCCAATCTATCGCCGATGCCCCTGCAGCAGCTCCTGCAGCAGGGAGCTGGGCTGATCAGCATCCACAGGGGCTTACCCTCCTGTGGGGGGAACCTCACAGCTTTGCCAGACCTGCCTAGGAGTCAGCCTGTGGTTCTTAAGATACATGTAGCTCTGAAACACGAATGGCAAGGCCTGTACCATAGCTATTTCAACACAGTTAATGGTGTGGCTGTGCTAGGTAATCCCTGCTGCCATCTCTCAAATGGCTGAGGCCAGCAAAGCCAGCTTGGGTTTATGCTGACAGTCAAGCATCATCTCAAAACTGAGCAGTGGGTCCACTGCAGTCATCTGCCACAACCTTCCTGGGGTATGTGAAAAGGGAATTAGACTGTTCACACCAAAAGATGGTTGTGTGCTGATCATAACCTAGAGGTTTCTGAGCAGGAACTCCACTGACTGTGTGAGCACAAAGCACTAAACTATCTCAGCCTCCGTAAATCTCATTGCTGTTCTACCCACAGAGCAGAAAGTGCAGCTTCTTGTAAAATAAGCTGCTGATAAGGCAACCTCTTGAGGAGCTGTTTTAGCTGTGTGCAGGAGATTAAGCACTGAGAAGCTGGAAAATGTGAAGTACTTTCTTAGCCACAATCTCCATTCACTGCAGTTCTGATTCTCTCCAAGACCAGGGCAAAAATATGGCTATCAAAGGGGAGATAACAGCATAGACAGACCAGACAGAGAGTAGACAAGGCGACTTTGTTGTTGTTCTGTATTGTTTACTAGTTCTAGTCTCTGTAGCTTAATCTCTACTCAGGTTAGTTAAAATAAGTAAATAAAGAGAATGGCTCACAAAATAACAGCTCCTGTCAGTTCTGACTGCACAGCCAGAGCCTCAGTTGCTTCTTTTAGCTGTGGGCAGAGTGTTCAGCCAGAAACAAATGCTGCAACCTCAGCACTTTGCCTGCTTTTCCCCAAACAAATATTGAAATTGAATACTGAGACTCCCTGGTGTGGCTGAAGAGATACATTATTTTAGCAGATTAATAATTACCATTTTCTTTCTACATTGATCCATTATTATAAGCTTTAGAAATACACAAAAAGGGAATAATTTTCCCAAGGCTGTGTTAAATATAAAATCCATTCATCATAACAGAACACTTACTGCCATGGACTGTACTTGGCAACAGCTCAAAGTTGTGCTCATGTTAAGATATTGTCTCTTCAAAAGTACAGTGAGTTTCTTTAAAGGACGTGTTAAAAGACACTAAAACAAATACAAACCCCATCACTACCCACTCAGAAATGTCTATCACAAGGCCTGAGGTGCAGCTATTTTAGGAACACGAAAATTCTTTCCATGCTACTGATAATAACACACGGACACTTTGACAGGCCCCTGTCCTCTGAGAGCTCCTGCCCTCCTGGAGGGGCTGTCAAAAACCCCAGTTTCAGACCCCAAAGCTGCTGTGCTGCACATGCACCCGGAGAAGAGCAACCATGGAGGACTTGGCAAATATTTTTCATAAGAAACAGAGTGAATTCTCTGGATTAGCTCAAAATGACTTTATGTCATATTCCTGAAAATCATGCTACACTTACTGGTTTTCCTTAAAGAATGATATGCAACTTGGCTGCTCACATTTCTTCTTTATTATTATTTCTAATCAGAATATAATGTTTGACAAACTATTTCTTTGCTTACCAATGGAGACTATTTGCTGATTTAAACAATAGATTGCTTTTTTAGGTACTGGATTTATCACAAGCAAAGGGAGGGAAATTCTTGGGCATCCTTGTTAGAACAGGGTGCAATTCCTAAGGAACACTGTCAATACATCTAAATTATATCTTGCTGGTTTAGATCCTCTGGTCTAATTTCTAGTAAAACATATAGATAGCTCTTGCTATTAAAGAATATTCCTTTTGAGGGAGCTTGTAAAGAATGCAGATCATAACATGAAATCAAGGTAGGAGCTCAGGATGAACTGGGGGAAATCCAAAGCCAAACCAACAGGCAACCAGCCGCTGACTTCCAAAGCAGGATGCACGTTCCAAGTTCAGGCAGCACTGCCACAGGAGACGTGGCCTTCTTTAAGGTTTGTTGGAAGTTTCAGCCTTTTGGCAGTGGATATCTCAACTACTTCAGAGTGCCCATCAAGGCTAAGGCAGAGGTGCAAGCCCCTGCAGTGGTAGCAGGTCCCAAGGCAGGAGGGACACAGCCACCCTGGTTAGCTTACTGTGCTTCACAGTTCGCCCTGTGCTAACAGGAGGCAAAGCCAGCACTGGGTGAGAAATGTGGCTGCTAATGCCTCTAAGTGATAACCTTTAGCCTATAGTAAACAATACTAAGAGTTGCTTGCAAGAAAAAGCAAACCTTAAGAGTATTTGGTCCAGCTTCTTCAGGAAATCAGCTTTATATCATTCCTGTAGTTCATCCCGGATCTCTTGCCCTACCTAACTAGTTTCAACTCAATTTGATAAAGAAGTGATTCCCAAAATGATAAATACCTTCAAAAAGCAAGAAACAGACAAGCAGCTAGAGGCCCCATATAGGGCAAGGTCAGGTCACTGATATGAGTCAGAAATCCACGGAACAGAAAAGGGTGTCAACACTCTGGAAAACTTAACTTTCAACTTAAGATACACCCAGTCTGTACACAAGAGGCAAAACTAGATGAAACCAGATGTCTGCCACTCAAAGAACAACCTGCCTGGCTTCACTCTGTGATAGTGTGTGTGGGGATCAGCCTGTCCCAGGTTCAGCAGGGTTAAACTCCAACTGTACGGAGCCCCCAGAAGTAAATGTAAAGTTTTAAGATCATTTTAGTTCCTCCACAAAGGGTCTCTGATTTCCCTAAATATGCTGAGGTTGTAAAGCACAAGGTAAATGAATACATAATGGGACTGATTAAACCAGTGCTTAAAGGCATTAAAGCATCAGGCTTCACAACAGAAGTCTTAAATCTATTGGCTTAATATTGGCCTTTCAGCAGCAGCAGCAGCACAGCAGTGCTTGCAGCACCCAGCTGTGGAACGAGGCCAAACACCCAGAGCTAACGCTGTGCTCCCAGTTGCAGACCCCCATGACAAAGGCTGGAGAGAGGCAAATGGTCATCCAAGCTCCTAAGGTGCAGCAGGGTTGAAACTCCCCTTGGTGAAACTGTAGATGGCACCCAAAAGCTATGCACTGTGCTACAGCCAAGCAGCAGGCAGCTGTGCACCACTGCACTGTCACTTCTAACAGCATTATCCTTATCCAGCACTGTGAGTTTCTCCTCAAGTCTGGAACCATTTATATACCGTTCTAGAAGAATGGCCACAATTGAGACACCAGCTGCAACACGGGTTTTTTGGTTATGACGCTGTTATTCATGTTTTCCTGAGAGTGTATTTAAAACGAGGAAAAAGGAGTCAGAATTGAGGCAAACCTCTGCACAGAACATGCAGAAAGCGCACAGCAGAGCAGAGAATTGTTCTGTACAGCTTCTGCCTTCTGGGGAAACAGTCTTTAAATATTTACCAGACAGAATATGCTAACAGGGAGCTGTCTAGTCCTCTTGCTCACCATACCCTGAAAATAGATGTCACTTATTTCTTCATATTATAAAAGTGGCAACCTATTTACTTTAGGAACATTGTCCCAGGTTCTGGGTTGCCGGCTGGGCTTAAACCATGACAAACATACTGATCCCAGATTTGCTGGTTTGCAGACTCTTACATTCATGCTTCAGTTTTAGATGACAGGAAATTTGTTTCCCAAGGAAGGCACTAGGGTTGAAGGGACACTTCTTGTTTCATTTTTGCAATTGTAGCACTAATAACATGGTCACACCCAAGAAAACCTTTTCCTGTAACTTTCAGCCTCATTGCAAAAACATGACCTCAGTTTTCCAAACCCACTTAAATTTAAGTCAAATTCAGTACAAAGTTCCAGCTGAAACAGAGCTACTGACCATTAAGAGACCACTTGAAGAGACACGTCAAGAAGCTGCTGGTGCCCATGCTCTGCTCTGTTCTGCATAAACATCTGCATTCACGGCACTGTCCTGAGAAAGGGGATTGCTGGTGCCAGTCCCTGTTCTGACAAATACCTACTTCTTCATACAAAAGCACATTTAGAACCAAGGAAAAAACCAGGACATGCACTCCCATCTCGCTGTCTAACAAACTGTGGCTCTTGGCTCTTCTGAAAGGTAAAAGAGGAGGGTCCAGGCACTCAAATACGCATCTCTTTGCGCTTAGGTCTTTCCACCTTTCATCTCTGCTCTCAACCCCCTGTGGTATTTGGTAATGTCCCCTTCCAAATGTTTCATTTTATTTCTGTCATTTATTCTATTCGCATCCACAGAAAAATTGTTTATTCTGAAACAAAGGGAGATTTTCTTTTAAAAGAAGAAAATTTTTCCAGCATTATATTTGGCAAGTAAAATGCAAAAATTACATGTTTATACCAGTCTAAAATTATTCCCCATTTGCCAACCCTAGGCACAGCTGTGCAACTGAAAAAGCCTTTCCACAGCCCTAATGATGGCATCTCCAAAACCATGGTGGATTTGGGACCAAAACCAGTAGTACATCCCAGAATTAACACAGTGAGGAACAATCACAGGAATTCTTTTGCTCACTTCAGCCTTGTTTTCCATAAGAGCTCAGTAATTTTGGTCAGCCACAAGCTCCGATGCAGTATCTTATAGCCTCATTCAGGGTCATTCATGTGTGTGTCAGAAATAGTTAATAGTTAATAAGAGACAAGGAGGTTGGCATTTTGGCCTAAGTACCCTTCAGCAATGCTCAGGATGGTTAGAAAAGTTACTGAATTAAGAAGAAAAAGCTTGTCTCAAAAGCCATTAATCTTACAAACCATGCTTTCTCTTGATGGAAACTTTCCACTTCAGAATTGAGTACCCATTTGTTTGGGGAATTAAAGGCAACGGAAGCCACAAAACCATGATGTGCTCCTATTCTGCCCTCAGTCAAGGTGCAGCATATAACTTGGAAACAGGTTCTAAGTGACAGCTGCCCAGCGGCCACAAGGACAAAGCCACAGGGCAGTGGGAGCATCCGCAGCAGCAGGGAAACCCATACAGAAGTGGCCTCAGGTTTTCCCCCTTTTCCCAAGGGCCTCCCAAATGTTTCCTGTGTTTTAAAGCCACTGATCGTATCTCAAGTGATGATTCTATCAGCACCGCAAGTAAACCGTGCCTGACTTGCCTAATTCTCCCTTGGACCAGCCTGTTTTCACTGTTTGTGTTTAGTTTATTAGTTTCTGTGTTATTGCTAAGTTATAATAAATCTCACACACTCAATTTTACACCTGAGGACTGAACATCTTTATGAATAGATTAACTTAAACAACTTTTAGAATTTCCTTTTCCCTCAATGTTTAAAGTGAACAATGGCAGAAATCGTAAAAAAATACAGTTGTATGCATGCCTCTCTTCCATATGTCAGCAAAAAGGAGTGCCACTGCTTTGCATAAGGCTAAGAACTTATGTACAACAAACGGGCTGAAGACATGATCAGGAAAACACCTCTCCTAGTTTTGTGGAGCTCCCAATTTTTTGTGGAAAAAACAGATTTACAAATCTGGCTCCATTCTCATAGTTTATAAGAGTTACCATCACTGCCTTGGGACCAGAAGCATAATTTCCGCTCACTTGGGCTGAGTGAGAAGCCCTTTCTGTACTGGTGCTCACAGTCAGCAAAGCAGGAGGAATGCTGCCTTGAGGAGTACAGACCTCTCCACTTCCTGGCCATGGCAGGGGCCATCAAGGCAGGTGATGAGTTTTAGCAGACTGTACCTGCAAAGGCACACATTCTGTGCCTGTACAGACTTGCATGTAGTGTGCTGTGGCCTGGTAGGGGAGTCCTGCAGAAAGAACCGCCACCCTCAACTCCATACTGTCTGGGACAATGTTTGAGACTCAAAGAGGCTATAAACCTTGCCAGGATCTCACGCACTCAACTCAGTAGGCATACTGAGAGTCTGTGAAGAATCTTACATTGTTCTAGAAATGTTTTTGGAATTTTTTTCCTGCTAGCACAACCTCATGGTTTTGCATCCTCAGCACAAAAAGTAGCAGCCACTGACCAATCCTGTGCAGTGCAAATCATAGTCCTACAGCAGTTACACCATTTTTCCTTTCTCTCCATGAAGGAATTTACAAAAGGAAAGCAAGGAGATATTAAGAATGATACTAAACTTTATATAGATACAGCCAAGCCAGTACAACATCTTGAATGCTCTTTTCTGTAACCTTTATGTAATAAATTTTTGAAGATTAAAATGTAAGTTTACAAAAGAAGGAAAATACTGTGGACTCTGATCTTCCTGCTAGCTGCCTCAGCAATTGCCGATATTCCTTTACCTCTCATAAATAACTCCTTCATCAAAGGACCAGCACTGCTAATCCCAGACATCAAGGCAAGCATTGTCATCTAAATCACGTATGACAACCAGGTTTAAGATCCCACATGGTCAAGTGACCATGAAAATAACTAATAACCCTTGCAGCATTTAGCCATGGCTCCATTTAGCAGCTCATCACTGGTCCAGGTAATAATGGGGAAGGAGCATTTGTGGTTGTTCTTTTGCAGACTTGAATCCATCCTTTAGGGACAGAACATGTCCATGTCAAATACATACGCTCATCCAAAGTCTGGGCTGTGCTCACAGAATGATACTGTACTTCCCAAAGTACAAAAGGCTCTGTGCTGCTCTAGATACAAACTAGCAGTTGTATCCTAACCTTCCTATACTGGCTGCCAATCTGATTGTTCTCCTCATCCTACCTTAGTTTTTAATCCAGTTTGGATTTGCCATTCTTAGTCATTGATACCATCTCTCAGTGAACTTTGTTTTCTGATTCCTTGCTCCACCCCCATGAAAGTTACCAGTTTGACGCAGTAAAATTCATCCTGCAAGTTATGAACAGGCTTACAAAGCAAAAGGAATTCAAAGTTAAGGTTGAAATTTTCTCAGGGAAAACCTGAGTCAATGGGGGGAATCTGTGGTATTTTGCAATTTGCATATTATGAGAAAAAGTAATAATCATAATTAAAAAACCCCAAACAAACGCAAACACTTCAAAGCACTCCTGAAGCTCTCTCCTATACACAGTTTGGAAATGTTTTCCCTAAATTCAGATTTACTACTTTCGCAAAAAGAAAACAGATCTTTAAAGCAAACAGCGTAGAGTCTAAACATCAGCCAGAATTTTCCATTACCAGCCATCTCTACAAGAGCCCATCTCCACTTCACTGGGAAAAGATGTGATTT
>JBCJKH010064566.1:11185-23328 GCA_039877255.1 Loriculus beryllinus
GGACAAAGCCACAGGGCAGTGGGAGCATCCGCAGCAGCAGGGAAACCCATACAGAAGTGGCCTCAGGTTTTCCCCCTCTTCCCAAGGGCCCCCCAAATGTTTCCTGTGTTTTAAAGCCACTGATCGTATCTCAAGTGATGATTCTATCAGCACCGCAAGTAAACCGTACCTGACTTGCCTAACTCTCCCTTAGTGATGAGAGCACAGTGGCAGTCCTTGCTGAATGCGGGTGGCACACAACTCCTGTGCCAGAAAGCACTCCAAAATCCACACTTAGCCTTTCCCAGGGACTGCGGGAATTGGGATTAAGGGAAAACAAAGTGACTTTCCAGTGCTTAAAGAGCAGGACCTGGCGTTCCTTCTGCCCACACTGCAAAGATGGTTCTACGCATCTGAAAGGAGATTTTTACACCAGCCACTGCAAGGAACAGCTGGAAGAGCAGCACAGTGAGTGGTATGTTATTCCTTCCATCCTAAGGCTTCCCAAGGACCTGCATACAGATGAAGGTGTTACTTGGTGACAAGCAAAATGACACAGCAAGCATAGCAAACAGAACTTCTCATTGCTATTTCTCTTCTATTCAGATTTGATTCTGAAGATAAAAATCAAAGACAACTCCTCCCAGGACAAATTCAAACTCTGGAAGGAGTACTACATTCTGCCCAGGACTCTCAGAGGGCTGGGTTCACAGCTGATTCTCAGCAGGAAAAGATAAATATATTGGTGTAAATGCAAACAAAACAAGCTCTCTCTGTCCTATGCTTTCTGCTGAATGCGGGTAGGCCTAAGCCTAATTTGATCTGAAATCAGATAAAACACTGGATCAAGAAAAGAACAGTTCTAAATAGAGACAAACCAGTATTTCATTTCACAAACAGCTTTGTGCACAATGTAACATCTCCACTGCCTTCAAAGCAGCAGACAACAGAAATTACTGAGGGATCAGCAGCCTTGGTGGTGGCCCAAGGAATGACAGGGAGGTAGACAAGGCACCACAGAGGACCTGGCATGGGAGCTCATGTGTCAACCATAAAGGGTCCCTCAAATAGACCTGTTGCCACAGAACTGCCTGAACAGCAAACCCATGGCATCACTTGACAGCTCTGTCCTTACTGGTGTCACTCACCTGGGTCTCTCCCAGCTCCTGCGCCTTGACTGTTAGAAGATGGAAGCTGCCACTATCATGTTTAGGTCACGAACTGTTTTATCTTGTAGGCATTAACTAAACTTTAAAGAAAATAATAGCTACGAAAAATCATTAAGTTTTGTGTGACCTAAAAGAAGAGAGCAAAGCTAACTGATCCCTTGGTGCCCGCTCTCAACACCCAGAAGTTAATTTGATGGCTTTCGACGAGACAGTATTTTAGTAAGCTCTACAGATAGATAAATGTTATCATAGTCTTATCACCAAAAGCCAAAGCAACCCTGGAACAGAATTTCCTCAGGAAACAGGTTATGAGAATCAGTTTTAAGAAACATGACTGCTTTCAGCTCCTACTTCCCGTGATTTCCAGGGCAGCAGGATCCAACCTGCCAGACTTTACAAGTTGTGCTGGTCTGAATAATGACAGTACCAACAGCCATTTGGCAGAGCACAAAATGCAGAGAAAGTGCTGGAGTCTGCAAAACTCTTTCTATGCAGCATCTGGCATTCTTTGCAAAGTTTGCCATGAAGTCTGCAGCTGGACAGTATTTCCATTTACTGCTCTGTGCAAAGCCTCACATGAAGCTCTTTAAAAAAGGCAACTATTAATTAATCCTAATGAGGATACAATTTGCTTTCAGCAGGCTTCCTTTATTGAAAACAGCAGAAACAATTGAGCTGAACAACAAAAGAACTTGCAATTAGAAGCTGAATGTCTGCTGGCCCTAGAGCAAAACGCACAGCTGATGCCTAATGACAAATTAATCTACATCTCCTATTCTAAGTGTTGACCACAATGCAGAGGTATGCTATGTATCCTATCAGGCTTGACCTTCTCAACTGAAAGTTGATAGGGATGAAAGATCCTTAGAGGTATTTTTATTCCTTGACAACTTTTTATTAAGAGCTGAAGCACACCTGAACCTGCAGCAGCAGGTCTGGGAGGAACAGAGGACTGTTACCTGTCTGACATCCTCTGACACTCTTAAGAAGTCAAAAGTGTTTCTAAATGCTGAACTCAGTGCTGTGTGTGGAGGGGCATCAGGTTAGATGGACCACTGTTATACACACAAATGCAAATTTCTGAACTGAGACTGCCATATCAGAAAGCAGTAGGGAAGTGGCAGAGGGGAATGCCACATGAGCTTCAGTAGCTCAAAACACAGAAGCAGATTATTACTTGTTCAAACTGCCATGTTTTTCATCCTAGGGTGCCTTTGACTATCAAGAAGGTTTGAAAAAAAACAGTTATCAGAGTTCTTATCCCCTGAAATATCTCAGAAGAATGTCTGCATGCTGATCTGGTGTTTCTTTGGCCTTGGTACATCCTCTGTACACCCTTCAATCTAGTTTGCATCTGGAAAGGCAACAGAAGAGACACCAACAGAAAAAAGCTTGATGATCCAGGCCATAATCTGATTTGCAGGAGACCTTAAAAAACCCTGAGGAAATTTGATTCCTGCCATTTCCATACATGTTTTTTCTCCAGAATGTTTACTTAGCGCCACACAATGCTATTTCCTCTATCTCCAGTAGAAGGTAATCCACCTATTACAAAAAAGGCTTTTTCAGTATTTCTTGTCCTTAGATTATGACCACGCCGAGTTGAACACAACAGCAATTTATATTCTTTTCCAAATGCTTAATGCAGCAGGAACTATTCTAATGCTCATTTGCTGAACCATGGTTATTTGTGGTACTCATTGTGCTTGAGGAATACCCTAAGAATTATTGTCAATTTGACTTCTACATGCAATCAATATTGAGATTTTAAATAGCTCCTACTGTACCAAAGTGACCTTAAACAATCCAAAGGTGGAACCACTATGGAAGAAAAGAATCAGGATTTAGCAAAGATAAAAAGCTGTTCAGAAGCTGTACATGCCCACTCCAGTGAATAAAAAGCCTGTTACACATCAGGAAACAAGCAGTGCTGAAGAATATTACAGTGTAATTTCCTTAGTACCAATGAGGCAACCTTTTCCCATACTCTTTTTTTGTGCATGAAGCGTGTATTTATTAGAAGCCAAAAGACCCAAAGCTTGACCAGCCTCTCAAAGTTTCATTACATGGGTACCCTTGAGCCAGTCCAGCCCTCCAAACCCCAGTCTCCCCTCTGTATCACATATACTGCTTGCCTTCCTTAATCTAGACATCACAGATGCCAGACAAGGAATCCTGTAGCTCACAGACTTGACTAAAATTAACCCTGCAATAAAACAAGTAACTGGAAAGATGCCTGACTTGCAATGTGCTCATGGGATCTTTGCAACCAACACGGAAGAATGACAGGAAAATGCTTCATCCCTGTTATTTCATCAGAGGAGTACTTGGTTCATTGGGCTTGGCTGCTTATTTAGTTTGCATCAGCTTGCATGACTGAGGGAAGACTGAACTTTGAAAGAGATTATATATGGAGAATACAAAGATGGGTTTGGATGCAGAGCTCCCAAGTGAAAAAGAGCCACTAGGTCCTATCAAGATCTCTTGCTCTTCGCTGTTTGAATTCCCTAAGCTTCAGCCTGATCTAGATTTATAAAGCCCAGTTTGTTCACACTGAATTCCCTCTAGTCTTTTAACGTGTTTGGCATTGAGAAACAAAAATGCTTTAAAAAAATCCATTAAAAAGCCACTGAACACAACCCCAGAGAGACCAAATACCTGATACCACTTTTCACTTAAATGCTTCATTTAAGGAAATAACTAATTTAAAATACACTAAGAACGCAGAAGATGATTCCCAATTTCCACTGCAAAATACAAATGTTGGAAGGACAAGGCTTGTACTCACCCTAAATTATTAATAAAAATCTGCAATACATATATATTAAAATTTAAATAAGGCATTTCTGCACTGTTTTCTACCCATTTGTTCTACAAAAGCTTTTGACTTCCAAAGATGTGGCAAGAAAAAAGTAATCAGTATATTTAATCTGTGAACCCTGCTTCCAGAATAGCCTTGCCCCTGATTTTATGCATTCTTTATGGTGTAACATCAATGAAATGAGAAGTCCCACCAGCTTGCAAGTTTTGAAAACTTAAGACAGCCTCCAAAGAAAAGTATTAGTGCATGAAATTAAACTACAGATAAAATTGTTCCACTCAAAATGTTTGAGCACGACTTATTTAATTGTGGTAATGCAGTTTCTTCAGATTTACAGTAAAATAAATACTGGCCAAAGAACAAAAGGCATGAAACCTTATTGACTGAGATCACTGACACTTCCTGTACACCCAAACAGAAATCCTGCTTCCAAATACCTTCCAAAATGATTCATTCACAGTGTCGCTACAATCTCTTCAATGACCATCCTCCAATTGCATTAACTAAATATTAACCACTTACAAATTTTGGACCTAATAATCAATTGACAGTCTGTTCCAGGGACTTCGGTGCATCTATTGCAACCAGCCCAGCCCATCTTTCTGATCCTTAAATTCAACTTTTTAACAAGCAACCACAGTTCACACTGATGTGAATCTAGGTTCTGTCTGTATTATAGTTACACTACTACACTTGTGCATGAAACTGTTGAGTAATGGCTTAGCTACTCTAATTTCAAAGAAAATGAAAGAAAAAAGGGAAAACATAAATACACCTTCCAAACAGAAGACAGGGAAGAATATAAATTGGCCAAGGCTTTTAGGGGACTGCAGGCAAACAGCCTGATGCCTAGTCCCAGACACATTAACACAATATTTGAGCATTATGCTCCCCTCACCTCTTCCACATCAAATACCATTTTATTGCTGTAATTTGTATCATCAATACATATTTTTCTTTCTCTCTCGTCCTCTCTTAAGACAGCTGATTGCTGATAACGGGTATGTTTATATTCATGTTCTTTTGTAGCAGTTTCTAGCTGACAATAACCATGAAAGGCATTTGGTTACAAGGCTTACAAGGTCTAAAATGTCAACATAGGACTAAATTTCTTCTCTCTAGTTATGTTTTGACTGAGATGCTTCACCCTGGGAAAAGCAGAGCTTTGGGGAGAACGCAGGAATACACAGCTAGATGCTCCAGGGAGCTCAGACCCTCACAGTGCCCTGGAACTTATATCTCTGACCTGAGCAGAAGACAATGAGTCTTTTTATGGCTGCAAATCAGTACATGACACTTTTAGCATATTATAATCCTTCCCAGTGAGACCTTGCTGAGGGATGCTCAGCTTCACTGGGAGTTTCCAGGCTAGGAACTGAAGGCAGTTACAACAACTGCAATCAGTATTAACAAAGTGCTGCTGCCACTTGACATTCCACCCCTTCCTGGTCAGTGAGGCTATGCCTGCTGCTTTCCTTCGGCATCAGAGACATCTGTGCTTTTACTAACTTCAACTTAAACACTGCTTGTGGCTTCATGTGCTTATTTCAGCTGGAATTCTGGACCACCAGCATGCTTTTCATACTACTCCATTCACATCAGAATAAAATCTCTCCCCTCTGCAATCTTTTGAACTTGGAGAATCATGACTGTCCTGCATTTTCAAACCAAAAAGTTCCTTATAAACCTCCAGCTACTCCATCTGCAACAAGAGATTTATCCAGGACAAACAGCATACTTGCAAATTTGCCTACAAGTAGCAGACTCTCCAGGATGCTTATCTCTACAATAGCTTCTTGAACCATTTGAAGCATAGATGTTGCACATTTAAATATTTAATCAGGGGTTCATTCCACCGATTTTCTGACCACATGTAGTTTTTGAAAGGCACAAAACTTTGTGATTGTGAAAATACAGTGTGCTTCAATTGTCTGTTTGCTGATCTTCAGTGGGGATTAGAGGGGACTATGAAGACAAAGAAAAAGGCTCTGCTTTCCTCACCATAAGCTGCACGAAACAACTGTCAAAGGAATCACTCCAGAGTAAATTTTGATGCCTAAGAGAGGTCTATCTTGAAGGTTGAGACCAGGTTGGTTTATGCAAGTCTCAGGAACAAGGGACTGGTTCTACCAGCCTGCCCCAGCTGTGCTCCTGCATAAACAACCGTACTGTGAGCACAAAGCTGGCTGGGAACCAGTCACAGAATGGAGTCACCTTGTGCTGAGGTAGCACCAGCACACGCTGCTTCTACTGCCTTTCCAGGGTAATAGAGAAGAACATGAATTTGGATAAGCAGCATCTAAAACACAATCTGAACAAGCCTGCTGGCATGCTACAACCATGTGGTTTACAGCTGCTTGATCCCTCACTTACAATTGCTGTTCAGATACAATTTACTCATTTATTCATTAAAGGATTCCTGTTACTACTTCCTCATGAACAGGCTTATTCTCTCATGTACCTACAGAGACCTTGAATAAATAAGCTTTGCCCAAATACCTACAAGAGGAAGAAAATTTGTTTCACCAGCCTCACACTGCATATTGCATTTCCAGAAAGAAAATCAGAATCAAAAGAAAATCAGGGTGGCAAAAGGACCTAGGACACAAAGGTCCTGAATTAAGAGGACTTAAATCCAGCTCCTCCTTAACCCTTCCTGGTCACCCTGTGTCCTCAGTCACCCATCAGTAGAAATGGCCTTGCCACGGTTGCCGCTTTGGTAAAGCACTTGGAAATAATCAGCCTGATAAGAGGTATTATTGCAAATAATTTTCCACCACTCTGAGCTACGAATCTATTCAGACAGATCACTGTAATGGAAGTTAGTGAAGCTTGTTATGCCTTTTTCTCTGCACTCTGCCTTCTAAAAGACCTGAGTTTCAAGATCCCTGCATCCAGGGTGGGATTTCAGCCAAGCAAAACCAGACAGCTGCAGAGAGGTGCCTGTCAGCAGGCTCCAGGCACAAGGAGCATGCCGCAGCAGCGCTGCTCAGGAGTGTGTCTCCTGTGCCCCCCCTTCTGCATTGGTCATAGCATGTATGCACAGAACAGACACCAGTGTCACCTTCTAGGAACAGAAGGAGGACTCTGGACTGTGCTGTTTCTCTTCCTGTGCATGCAACCGACCCACAGGACAACCTGTTACAGACAGCTATGCACTTAGAGCTCCTGTTAAAACAAAACCCTAAGCCCACAAAATCAAAGCGCTCCTCCAGTCACATCCCCCCACAACCCAAAAAACTTATACCAAGAATTTTAGCCAAAGACTTTTACCAAAGAGTGGCTGTCAATGAGCAGACACACTGTGTTTTCAGCTGCTGGATCAGACAGGCAGGTCCTATTTGTGCTGCCCTGCCTGGCTCTGACAGTGCATCACAGCCCTCACACATGGTTCCCCCAGCACTCAGCCATTTCATATCAGCAGCACTTCCCTCAGCTTGGTTTGTGGCAAGGCCCAGACTCCAAGGAAAAATACCACTCCTGAGCAAATTAGTGCTTAGAAAAGGGGCTAAACAAGTACTCTTGTCTCCTTTTGCTGAGCATACAGAATGAAGCAAGTATCCTGTGAAGACTCATAAAATCAACTAGGTTGGAAAAGACGTTTAAGATTTAGTCCAACCTTTACTCCAGGACTGCCAAGTACAAGAAAATCAGATTTATTGGACCATCCAATATTGCCAGAAGAAAACACTGGTAGTACTACCTCAACACCAGCCCTTAACGGGACACACAGCGACCCAGTCTGAGGGGTTTGCCTCCATGCACTTGAATATGCACAGAACACATCAGGACAGCAGAGATGGGAAGGGAAGGTCCATGCCCAAAAGACTGTGAATGCAATGCAAAGAGGTTTGTTGAAACAACCTTTACTCTGCATTAGCCTCCATGCCTACAGCAAGGGAACTGGGGAAGGAAGACAGGACCTCAGTGGGAGATGTGCTAATTCCTCAGGGACTTTGAGGTCACTAAAGTCTAAGTAACTGCATCTTTTCTACTAATCATACTAGCTGGTACACCTACCATGCTATGTTTGCATCTTCTGCTACAAACACATACAGTTATATAGGACAAAACAAATTTAACTAATAAAAATAAGGCTAGAAAGCTTAAAAATTAACTTAAATACACTACAGTGATCCTCTTGTGACGTTTCTGCTCAGAGGCACTGATCTGCTTGCTTTTAATATATGCAGCATGTACTGCTGCATGCAAAGGCATGTGATGTGATGACATTTTAAGAGAAAAATATTTGAAATGCAGAACAAAGATGATCTTTACATGCCTCAGATATGAGAAAAGAAACATAAATAAGCAATAGTAACATTTGCAAACAATGTCTTAACAGCATTGACTTAAAACAGCGGCTGAGCAATAGTTTGGCTTATTTCTGTAATACTAAGAAAGCAGCTGTCCCTTTCAAATTCCAGTTGACATTTGCTGTTTTAAGTTACTACTCAAAGCTTTAGTACATGCTAAAGCCAAGTTTCTGAAAGGCACAAGAGCGCATGCAAGTTTTTTACTGCCTTCATTGTCCGGTGAAGAAATGCCATGTTTCCATGAGTAAGTAAATACAGACCCATAGAGCAAACCACAGCAGCCATTTACAGCGCCCTCCGGGTTTGCACGCTCTTCTATGCATAATCCTCAGCACGTGCAAACTTTGCACCTTCAGCTGCATTTAATGCTCATCAACTACTTGGTTTAACATCAAATAAGAAGTCAATTGAAAGAATTGAGAGCACAATTTTAGCTGTGAGTCCAGGCAATGTACTCTCAGGATGTGAAAATATGTCAGAATCTGAGGCAAAACTGATTCTGTTTTAAAAAGCTATTTAAAAACTTGTTTCATGGTTATTTACACTGTCTTGCATCCAAGCAGCAAGGCTCACGAGTTTAAAACTTCCCTTCTGTTCACACTTTGCTTGACTTTCAGTTGCCATGTACAATACCACCACAGTGAGATTTCATCTGAAATACTTGAAGAGAAACAGTAAGTCATTCAAATTACTCTTATGTTCATCCTTCATTTTTATTTGAAGTATCTTTTTATTCATTCAACCATCAAATACTCTGTGCATATCTAAGTAGAGATAAAGAGTTTTACGGTATATAAACACAAAGAGATTTAAATTCTTTTAGCCTATGCTATACTGCCATACTGGTGTAGTATTGCAACTTAAATACCTCATTTACAGAGGACAGGCTGTATAAAGGCATCTGGAACAGATAACGGTACACACTAATGAGATTTAAATTAAGTTATTGAGAAAATATTTATGAGACTCGCAGCTCATCCATTATGGACATCAGAGCTTCAGAGCAGCATGGCCTGATGGAGGCTTGTCCTTGCAAACTGACAGCAGGGCTTCAGCTCAGCAACCGGCATCTTCTCAACAGGAAAATGAGCCCAAAGCCACATGCTGCTGATTCTATTCCTCAGCACTAGGCTGATCAGTGAAATACAAGCTCAGTGCCTGAGCAAACTTCCACCTTCAGCAGTTGGTTTTAGAAGCAGAGTTAATCTATTCATTTTACAGTTGGGTTCCTATTTCCTTGCACCGACATAAAATGCAATCTGCAAATATTAAAAATTCATACAGAAAAAGTAATCACTATAAAAATTGTATTAAGCATGAAGCACTAATTCAAGATGTTAGTCACTCAGCAAAATAACAGTAGATGGTTCATCTTTTCGTCCTTTGATCCAAGCACATGAAGGCAGGTGGAAGCTGGGATAAAATTCTTTTTCCTTTGTATGCAGACAAACCCTCCTACCAGAAAGCCCGGGTTTGGAGCACAGTATATGGCCATTTGACAGGCCTGAAGAAGTGGTTGTGTTAGATTTTTAGATGATGCATGCTGCACATATTATTTAATTATTCTTCAAATTGCAGAAAAAGAATGCTTCAGACACTGAACTGGAAAACTTGCACCAAAGAGGGTAAGCTTATCTGGATACTTTTGACATATCAATGCCCTGTGTCCTCAGTGTAGAAACAGAAAGGATAATGTAAATGTATTGGACAGAGACACGGACACAATTAGTTCTTCGAAGTCGACGTTTGGTTTCTGTGCCTAAGCAAGGGAACTGCCTGCACCTTATCACCTAAATGACTGCTTTCGCTTCCAAAAAACCTTGGAGAAAGAAAAAAAAACCAACCCCAAACCAACCCCTCCATGATTTGTCTCTTCTCAACCATGGGTGGAGAAGAAATTCTGGTCTCACAGCCTGCCAGGACATTCCCAGCTAAAAAATACTATTTGTGATCGTACACCCTTGGCTGCGTTGACCACACTGTCATGGCTGTTGTGACATTTCCAATATTCCTGTTAACAAATGCACAACAATCCTAGGCCTCACCAGAGGGGAGAGAGAGATTCCAAAGGGGGGTACTTGCCGGTACATGCTATCCTGTGCTTCTAATCCTGAGTATCACTACAACATTGAAGCTGCACAGAAATTCCACCAAAGACAAAAGTTTTAGTTAAAGAACATATATAAACTGTTTCAATAATTTTCTTATCTAGTTGATTTTTCAGAAGAAGGCCAATACTCTATTTTTCTTCTTGTGGATAAAGGCATGCATAGAAATTAATGCCAGAGTGAAAGAAGGAGAAGTTTTCCATAAAAATATAACTTATTCCATCTTCAGCAAAATATCGTATGAAAACAGAGACAATAGCTGGTTGTTCTTTCATTCTTTATGAATTTTGAAGGCAGATATATATACAAATTTCTGTTTTCATTATTTCCTAGCTCTCATGTGTGATATCAGCACATAATTTTAGACTGCTTAAGGCAAGTTTTGCAACATATACAGAATGTGAAATTGAGAAGCAAAGGAAAATCCAGCTAGGACAGACTGATTTTTTGTAGCTGCTGTACTGTCAGCAGTCACACCTGAGGCAGCAGCAGCTTCTCTAGCCTGTGGCAGTACATTGCCAGTTTGGGTTCTCCTGATATTTTAACAGCCAATCAACTTAAGAAATAAAAGCACAGCTTAAGCAAAATCTAGTGCTGCTCACAGCACACTGCATGCTGCATATAGTACAAGACTGCACAGCACATTGCAATCATTAAGTGCTACCAGTTTCTTAAAAATAAAGACCCATATACTGGCATAGTATAGGAGTAACACTGCTTATAGGAAACAAGATCAGTTGTGTTCAACTCCAAAACAAAAAGTAAAGTGATGGTGCCCACACTGTGCAGCAAAACTGCTCTGTGAGAGCACAGGTCACACTGCATGAGCCTGCTGACGGCCTTGTCCTCTGTGCAACTGGACTCCTTTTCCTCCTCCTATCCCTACTGATAGTTCATGATTACACTTCAACTTTTTGCTGTCCTTTCTGTCTGTTTAAAATGGAAGCAGAAGTAAATCAGGCATGTTTTCACAGACATACTTCGAAATGTTGACATACATTTCACTGCAAAAAGATCTGTTTGTGTTCTTTTGATCCTCAAATAAACTCTTCTTAGAAATGAAGTGCCAGTATAATGAGGCTGAGTTGAGAATGCCGGCTAGCTGGCTATTTCCTGGAGAAATCTTTCTCAAGTAGTACAGAAGTTTGAAATAACAGCAATTAAGAGTGTGTGAAATGAATCATAGAGCTCAATCTTATAAACAAGTAAACCCAAAATTACTACTTTGAACAGTTTGACGATACAAGAAAGCATTATCTGCCCAATGGCGAGGCAACCCTGGTGTCCAGGTAAGAAAGTTCAGCAGATTGGTGAGCCCTGTTTATCTACAAGAAACTGCAAAGGTGTCTCCCCTTTGTGATGAGGTTTGTTTAAAATACCCTTCCTTAGCAGAGAGTCTGCAAAAAGACCCCCAAGATTTGAGAGGACAACAGTTTCTGCATCTCGCCTGTCCTGGAACACCCTGATGTTTTCAAAGTATGATTTGCTCCTTAGTTACATCTATGCTAAACAAAAATCATCACATAAAAGGCCAAACTGTGGACATTAAAGGAGTAACTCCACACATGCTTTAGATTGAGCAGCCTTCTTCAGGAGGCTCAGTCTCAAAATAATGTGACAAAAGAATATCTCCCTGGGGAAGCATGAGTAGTGGTGTAAAATGGAGAACAAGGGCAGTTCTGGTGTCCTCAACATAAAAAGGACATGGAACTGTCGGAACAAGTCCAGAGGAGGCCACGAGGATGATCAG
>JBCJKH010064570.1:9025-19036 GCA_039877255.1 Loriculus beryllinus
AGTTCTTCAAAGGAAGGATAATTGACAAGGGTTCCAAACAGGAAAGAAGAGGAAAAAACCCCCCCCCCCCCCAAAAAAAAACACAAAAAACCCCACAAAAAACAAAAACAAACAAAAAAAAACCAAACAAACAAACAGAAAAATGGAAAATATGTATCAAGCTGGGAACTTCTTATTGCACAGGGGGAATATGGCTGAAGTGAAATCAAGCATACAGTAATTCTTTACATCCTTGTGAAAATCATGCATCAGTGTGAGTTATCTACTCTTATGAATATTTTCTAGGGCTGTTTACTTGGACAGACAGCCACATGTGGCTAGTGAAGAACAACCGAATTAGATTTATGTCAGACACCACGTGACTGGGCAATAATACCATTGTTTTGAAGCTACCATACTGGTTGCAAGTTATTTCAGTTTCTTGCTATTTACCTAGAGTAGAGGATTTTGTAAAGATTAAGCGAGAAGCTCAGAGAAACATCTGCTGTTTGAGTCATGGCATTTTGGTGGTGAAATAGAAAATGTTTGCCATTGGGGGAAGAAACTTTTATCTAATGAATTAATGTATTTTAAGGTCATAAAGCTGTTATTTTTGAGAACTGTTTTTTAAGGTCACACTCTTTTAAATTGCTGTCTTTCAACTGTGTTAGAGCTGTGTCAGATCTAAAATACCATTTCTGTGTGACTTCGTATGTTAGGGAACTGTATATGTATTTGCTAAATATTTCTCATATTTGATTTACATTTTAAAAGAGATTGTTTATCTTTTTTTACCTCAATTTTATAGAATCCATTACCACAGCATTAAGTTTTTCTGGGGAAAGCAAACCAGCAAAGCTAATTGCTTTTATCATATTTTTTCTGGCTCCAATTTACTTGATTTACCTCATTGCATATTTCAGAGTTATCACATACCTTGTAGGAAGGCTTTACTGAGAAGGAGAATGCATTGTAGGGTTTCAAAGAACCTCTGGTGTTGAAATGCCCAATTTTTGTTCAGTGTGCTCTCTTCTTTGGCCTTATCTTCTCTACTAGGTTTTCACAGTTTTGTGCTGGACCTAGCTTGTATCCTATCTGATAGGACAGATCCTCTTTTCTGTTTGGATCTATCTATGGAGATGTATCACTGTAGAAGCCTGAATATGAAAACTGACCTTTGGTGTATGCAGAGATTTCTATGAAAGCTGTAGTGTTGCTTCCCAGTGGTTCTTGTGATACAGATAGTTCTTCTGGTTAGTTATTGGATGGATTACTTCAGGTAGCTCACAGTGAGGTGTGGTTAGAAGTTGTTCAGTTTGACACAGATATTTCTTAAAAGTTTTACATAAAGTTTCTTATGCCTGGGTGGTAAAATGTTTATTTTGTGTGAAATACTTTTATTTTCACTTTATTCT
Source organism: Loriculus beryllinus (assembly GCA_039877255.1). Taxonomy (NCBI): domain Eukaryota; kingdom Metazoa; phylum Chordata; class Aves; order Psittaciformes; family Psittacidae; genus Loriculus; species Loriculus beryllinus. Next base: position 10,420 of record JBCJKH010064570.1, read on the forward strand.
CTGAACATATATCCATGCAAGATACTTTATCTTTGTGTTTATAATAAAATGAAATTTTATGTTATTTATTGCATTGAGCTCATTTTTGTTTTGATATATTAAGTGTTTTGGAAGGGAACTTGAGTCACATATTTTGAGGATCAGCATAAATAATGATCCATTGACTTAACTCTATGCATAAGTAAATACATATTTTAACAAATCAGAAATCAAAAAAAAGTAAAAAAAAAAAAAAAAGATGATGTTGTATAAGTTTGATGACTCTCATTGTCAAAATTTGATGCCATCAAGAAAAATAACATTATCCAATGGTAATGCTGAAGATGAGCTTTTACTATGCTTTAATGTCATTCAGGTCATCATTGTGTAGAATTACCTCTTATCCTGTATACACAAGGAAGAGTTTGTTGTGTGTAGCTGAATTGTGGATTCAGGATGCTCTCAAGAAAGCTTAGAAAATATTTTAAATATTGGAAAACAAGAAATTGTCCTCCTGTTCCACAAAATTAAATCTAAAAAGCCACAGATAATAGTGATTTTACAAAAGCCCTGAAGCTTTTTCAAAAAGAATGAGGGAAAGAGTAGGGAATCCAGTGAAAAGGACCTCACCTTGTATTAAAGCTACCTAAAAGCAAGCATACAAACAGAAACACCAGAAAAAAAGCAGAGAGATACCTGCTTTAACTGTTATTAATAAATGTGTCAGGTAAGAACTTCCTACTCCTCTGCTAAGTGATCAGTTACCTTTATCCTGGTTGTCTCGTTTTGAGGTTAATTTTGCCTTCACCCAACATCAACACATGTTGCCCCACAGAAATGCATACATCAATCACTGCAGCAGAGGAGTTCTTTGATGTTATTTGCCAAGTACCAGATAAGCGCTAGACTTAATAAATGAGAAATTAGTAGGACTGTGCTCAAAACATACCTTGCTCAACAGATGCTTTAACAGCCATTAGCTGCTGAAAGCTTCTGTCAAGGTTCAAAGTACAATTGGTAACTTATCTCTCTATAAAATATCTGCCATGTGGGGTTTTTTTGCATAACTAATGGTGTGGGTACTTGGCACCCTCTCCTGGCAAAATCACTTCCATTTCCAGATGAAGAAAAAAGGGATCTCTCAGGGTTCATGAGCCAAGTCAAAGCTTAATTAATGCTAATGAAGTAAGTCCTAAATAAATAGATTTAATCTGCTGTTTTTATTTTGAAAGTCTTTTGCTCTTTTCAATCACAGAGTAACTTAAAATCACATATGGAAATGTCAAGGCTTCATTTGAGCTTTGCTTCTAATCATGATGCTAATGTGGCAAATGGCAGAAAACAGAGGAAATTGCTTGAATTTATTCTGAAAACCAGAAATAAACAAGAACATTTTAATGTGACATTAATCTCAGGTATGATTTCTTATTTTAAATGTCTGAGGGGTTCCTTACTGATTCTGTAATTCAGAGCATATTTGGAGATCCTTTGCCTTCATGAGGATGTTTCTGTGAAGAAAGGGAAAACGCTATGGTTAAGCATAGCCCACCTAGTTAAGTCTTTAAGGGCTTGAACCACAATTTGAGCAAATGCTGAAGTCATGTCTTTCTGAAGAGAATTAGAAACGAAGGAGGCTACTAAAGCTTTTTTATTTTCACTTCCAAAATGTTTTATTACATTTCTAGATTACAGCTGGGAAACTCACTGTGTCAGAGGCTAAGGATTTGAATGAAAAAGTGAAAAAGTTGCTTCATCATTTTGCTTAGTGAAATGCAATGAATGTTTCCTGGTATCAAAGGTAACTTAAAAGTATTAACTATTGAGGATTAGCTATTACTAGCCCTTTGCGAGAAGAAGTACTTGGCTGTACCTAAAAGATGTGAAGAAATAATGAGAAAATCATATGTTTTATAGTAGCATTATTTCTCTACTGCTGTTTTTCATGAGGAACAATAAAAGGCCCCGCAGCTTTATAGTGAATAATTTGAGAGGGCAGATAAAAGATGTTTCCTTTCCTATTTCCCTGATTCTTATTCTATTATCACTGCTGTAGTGTGAAGCTAGTGTTTGAATCAGCATGCCAGCCATGCACACAGATAGTGTATTTTTCTATCTACTTTCATATCAGTAACTACTTTGTAAGCAAATATATCGAAAATTTGATATATCATTGTGCTAGAGAGCACTGTTTTTTCTCATAGATACTGGTTTGTATATATATATATATATATGTATATGTATATATGTATATACACAGTCCCACGAAGACGTATGCAATCATGGACACACATTTGATAGGAGCAATCAGCAGGGCTTTTCTGTGCAGCAGCATGCAAAGAAAGATGAAAATAGCAACACATGCCTTAGACTATCATGTTGTTCAGCATGTATATGTGTAACAAAGCATATCTGAATATTCACACTTCCGTTTGTTAGCTAATATTAACTGCAAGTCCAATGGCTCATAAAATAGGACCGCTGTGCTTCTTGTGTGAAAATTGTGTAGCTTTATATAATGCAGAAACAAGAAAATTATACTTAAGAAATCTAAAATGGAAACTAAATACATGGTTAATGAGAAGAGAGGTCAAAATCTGATTGAACTTTTTGCTAAAACAGAGTTGGGAAAGATTAGGTAAGAAGTTTTATATGGGCTGTATTTTCATTTAACTCCAAAATCCAAAAGCATTGCAGATTTACCTGTGTCCATGGATCATATAATAACTTGGTCATTTCATATTTCATATAAAAAAATAAATAAATGAATATTGATGTACCAGAGGATGGGGTGGAAAATTTACTGTATTCATCTTTTGGTGATGTACTGTAAATGTGAGTTTTATCTATGAGATAAGAAAACCAGATATATTATATAATCTATCACCTCCTTACCACCTAGGGTTTTTTAAAGGGGAAAGTTCCATGTGGTAAGCTACCAATATGTCAAAAGAGAAGAGTAGTTAGAACTGATGTTTCTAATGGATTTGTGGTTCAGTTTCTAAGGCAGAGGTTGTTTTAGCGAATGGTATACATAAATTTTATTTACCTTTTGTAAAATTTTTGCAGGAGACTTGCAGAAGACTCTTAGTCCCTGTGATGGTACCAGAGTTAAGCTAAGAGCAAGCTAAAGGGATAAACCAACCTCGTAGAAAAAAACCCTGAACTCTAGCTTTGTGGCAAGGTTTCTCTAGCTCTTCTATTGATAGGTTATGTTGCTGTATATTAACATTTATTTTTCTCATTTGATACATACTGTCCATCAAAAAAAAAAAAAAGAGATTTATATCAGTGGAAGTGGCAGTGACTCCCCTCTTAGCAGGGTTGAACCTCCCTTTTCCCTTGTGATATGTGTCATTGAAAGTTAGTTCAGTCGTTCCAGTGGTCAAGGTAGGACATCCTGGCCCAGATTAGATCAGTATTGTCTTTGCATGTGTCAACCAGGATTTTAGCCATTGGTAATGATCAAATTAGATGGTCTTTGTTGTTATATAAAGAGAGTGTGGAGAGAGGGGAAACAAACACCACAAAAACTGTATATACTTCATGGATGGTGATGTCATGACTCCCTGTGATAGGGAGGAAAAAAACCCAGATTATGACCACACATCTTTGGGCGTGTTCAATGCTTTTCTGTGCTGTTTCTATCTATTTTAGCCAAGTCCGACTTGAAAGAGAGATATTGAATTCCATTGTCACCAACCCATAAATGCCTTTGCATGTGTTTTTTTCCCCGCAGTGGGGTTGTTAAAGCTTTGCCGCTGTGTTTACGCTGTAGGTTCACAGCAGATTAAACTCCTGCTGCACTGTGTTAAAGTGACTTGGGCTTTCATGTTGACTCAGCATAAGCCAGACAGTGAAATGCAGAGGACTGCTTGTGTATGTCTAATTGTGGGAACTGTATATTCATTGGCAGCTCCAGGGCCAGGACAGTCCTGGAAAACAAGGGTTGAAAAGTCAGGTGTTCTGTTGGTTTGCAAGAAAAAACGAAGCATGGATTGGTAGGGAGGAAGGAAGGCTGGAGGACACAGCAATCAGCCAACACTTAAAACTCTTACTTCCGTGGAAACAAACTGATATTAGAAAAATCTGTTTTAAGCTGGTGGAATCAGCATTAATGACGAAGACAGAAACCTGTACAGATCAAAATATTTATCACTTTAGTTGGGGTCTAGGGTGTGGTGAAATAGTACTACACTCATATTATTCATGTGCTCATGTAAACATTACGTGTATGAACAGCACTTGATCAGTAGTTACTAATAGGTATTGGTCATGTAGATAGTATTGCCAAATTGCACATTTTTACTTCACCATTTATGACAGGTGCAAATGCATTTAGTGAAATAGAAGACAGAAGTTTTGTGTGGGAAGAAAGTAAACAGTTATTTTCAAATGTTGCTTCACGGACTCTGAACATTCCCAAACCAAAATGCTGTTTCAAGATTTAGTCAGAATTTTCTTTCTTATTTGTGGCATTCCTAATGAGGTATTTTAAGACAAACTGGCTTTCTTGAATGGAATGCCCTATCTGTGTGAAGTGGTAAATGGCTATGGAGCCTGTACAGGCAGATGTCATCCACTAAAGTGTTGGCCCATCATAAAGACAGCAGAACACTGTCCACAGTGGGGAGGCAAAGGCCCATGCCATAAGATGAGATAGGCTGCATCAGCAATAGTAGCTGAAAGGACAAAGCTTTGTGTTAAACCCTGCTTGGGTTTCTCATATAGAAGGCACTCAGAGACATTCTGATCTGCTTCAGCTTGAATATTTGAACAACGTACAGTGATCTCAGGGATCCTCTACCACTGTAAGAATATTAGAAAAAATAAATTTGACTTCATATCACAGCATTTTTAATTCTGCCTTTTTTATCCTATGGTCCTTGCTGTTAGGATGATACTTTCTTACATTTTGTCAATGAAGATAGAGAAAATTCCTCCTCCGGCATCCAGCCTAGGTAGTTATCTTAGATATTTTCCCAACTCCCAACATAGTCTTTTTTCTTCCAGAATAACTACATTGAAAAATTTTAATTTAGCTTCTGTTATGGATTGATCAGCCTGGACTCAATTGAGTGCTTGATATGGGTGTGAGATGAGTCTTTGAAATACCAGAGATCATTTTAAAAGATTCTATGATAAGGGCCGATTATGATTTTATTATAAGTCTGTAGGAGCAACCCAAGCATGTGAGAGTGACATTTCTGTCCACGGTCTTCCATGCTGGTTCATTAGTCAGAAGCTATCAGTAAATGTGAGGAACAAGGAGTGAGAGTTCCTGAGCATACACTGTTTATGGACAAGTCTTATACACATCACTTACGTAGGTGAAGACCAAACGGCTAAGCAGTCCAATCCTTCAAAGACATATTGTACAGTGCACAGTGTACAATGTACACTACAGAAGTGTAGTTCTTCAGGCAGCTCCACAGAGAGGAAGCAGTAGATCCAGATGATCAGCTTGGCAGTCTTACTGTAATCTTCTGTGCAATCACAAAGTTTTATAAAGTAGCTTTTTGTATGGGTCATAGTTCAGATATTAAATGTGATTGTGTTTACACAGCATACAGCACAGCATTTGCACTGATGAGTAAAAGGATTAAACAGGGTGTGAGTGTAGTGAATGTCATGATCCAATATCATTGGAAAGGCAACATAATTAATGTGTGTCTAAATAAAAGAGGGCAATGCTTCCTCACTTTTATTGGAAATCAAGGACATAAACATCAGTTATCATGGAGTTGCTGATTCTCTGTTTGTTCATGACCTGGTTTATTTCATTACATTAGTAACTAATCTTACAGATGCATTATGAGTGCATCCTCGTTATTGTTTACAGTAGATTTATAAACTATCTAAATAGCAATTAAATATAATAGCCTTGTAGATTGTTTGCAGTTTTTCAGAAGCGATTGTGCTAACACATTGCTGTGATGCTGTGACATTAATCTAGACAGCAGAAAAGTGGTGCTTCAGTTGTTCATTCTATGTCTGGCAGCTTGACTGCAAAAATAAAATTAACATCTTGTAACTGAGATAAAAAAAGGCAGCAATATGACATTGGGATATATGCATTTTGAGGTCTCCATGTTTCACACTGATCAACAGTTACTTCCTCTCCACCTTATTTATAACATAATCAAAAGGTTTGAAAGCTTCCTCTGAGAAAATGCTTGTCTAATTCAATCACAATATTTAGAAAATTGGTACCTTTTAGAGTGATATAGTTATTATTGCTTACAATTATAATATTTTTGTTATTATCTATTATTTGTTTCTTGCCTCATTTGCAATGTGTCTGATGATTTTGAAATATAGATCATATAAAGGTAGATTTTTGTCTACTGTCATGCTTTGCTTTGGTAGCTGATGGTACCAGCTGTGCCCAATATCTGCATGATTTAGTGGTCTGTGGAACTATGGGGTAAGAGCTGAAGCAAGTCAGAGCTGAACAGCTCTGAAAATTTTATGGCAGTATAGACTGACCTGCAAAGAAAAAAAAATCTACAGAGGAGATCAGAACCATTCTGCACTACTGGAGACTTGCAAAGCAGCTGTATTGCAAGCTGTATCAGACATTTTAATCTGCAGTCCCTGTCCGTAGGAGCTCACAATATAAATAGACTATAGATATAATATAGAGGAAAGGAATATAAACCTGCTTTGCAATACAGTTCCATAAAACTTTCCTTGAAATAGTCATGCTGTAAGGTATGTGATCTGGATAGAAAATTTGTAAGATTTGGGGGGGGTAGGGGGGGAGGAAGGGCTTTGAAAAAAGTCTGCCTAATTGTAACTGAGAAAGTCAGTAGTGAATACTCTAGCCGTCCAAAATTCACACTTATAAAGGGTTTATAAGCCTTTCCTGTTTTATATAAAACTTTCCTGGTTTATATTACCCAAATTTAGTCATTCTGTTTGGTTCTGGAGATTGCTGCAGGACCTGTAAGAAAGACATCAGCAGAATAATCAGTCGCAGCAGTGAAATACATTATAACTGTTCGGGTAATAGTTTGTCATTTGCATTTTACTTGCCTCCCAGTGTGTGAGTGTCCCACTTCATTACCATGAAACAGGGAAAGAATGGCAGATACTGACCCTTTATCTTGCTACTTTGCCAACATGTGCAGAGTGTTCCCTAGAAACTTGGACGCCCCATGTGCTTTTGCATACAACGGATCTCACTTTCTCATGTATGGAACAGTAAATTGACACCTGACTTGGAAACACCAGCTTGTAGAGCATTGTCACGGGAAGATTGGTGATGTACACATCTTTACCATGCATGCATCCTGTGAACAGTTTGAGTGATGATTGTGCAAGCACTTTGTTCAGTACAGTTATGTTGAAGATGGGTGTTGAGCCTCAAGGTGTAGGTAGAAACACCAGTTCATCACACAATACAGGAAAAGCCACCTCTTTTCTGCAGTCAAATAGAGACCTGAAGAATTTCTGTGGCTCACTGCAGCATGTGCCCTCTGGCTCTTGGCCATAGAGGAGCCCTGATACAGGCCAGGGGGTTTGGATTGCCATCATGGAACTTCTAACTGGGTGTAGTAAACAGCTGTTCCTATATAATGCCATATGCCCAGTTCTTCTGGATGACATTAGAAAGTGCTTTCTTCCCAAAAGGAGCATTTTTTTTTTTTTCTGTAGGAGGAAAAAAAGAAAATAGCAGTTATACTTTTGTTACATTGATGCACACAGCATGTAATCTTAAGTACACCTTATTCTTCAGTGGGAAGCTGCTTCAACTAAATAAGATTCTGGCAAGGGAAAAGGGCAGAAAGGGGTACTCATCTTTTGTAGCAGTGGGTATAATAATGGTCTGACAATCTCAGTGTAAGTCTATAAGTCCCAGGGATATAGTAAGTAACATTCCAGATGGCAAGAAAATATTTGTTCAATTTGGACTGTAATAAGAGAACGTATTATTACACTGTGACTATGAATAATGTAATCGGTAGCTCTATTAGAAAAAATGTGTCTTTTGGAGCTTTGGATAACAATGAACAGTGGTGCAGGAGATGCCAAAACAGCTATTTATTTGTAATGGTAATACATTGACAAATACTGTGGCTGATTTGCAATATTTTTTAAATTGGTGAAAACTAATTGTAAGTTTCCAAAGCAGAGCTATTTGTATATTTTCTCAGATCTGTGAACCAGAAAGTGGTAACAAATGTGCTAAGTAGGTAAATGAAAACCAAATTTCTTATCTTGACAATAAGTGTTGAAAAACCACAACCAAATAGTTGCCATGTGGATGCGGGAGTTTGAATTTAATTTTTTCCTGTAATCCAAAGTTGGTTCCAATATTATTTACAAATTAAAAGATGTCTGCATTTTCTATAATTTTGGTGAAAGCAGCAGTAGGAATTAAAAAAACTTTTTTTCATAAAAATCACTTAAAAATAATTTAAAACTTATGTAATTTAAGATACTGCTTATTTATGTGTTTATTTAAGATCACTTCTTTGTGTTGAACTTTGCATATGAAGCAGCATGTTGGTCAAGAAGCAAAGAACATTGACTTTTCAGATATATATATATGTATGCATATGTATTATCATGCAATAGAAACATTGTCAATCAAGTTTTGATCAATCTATGTAAAATTTAGGCTAATGTTTCCTTG